>VWPU01013570.1:0-21087 GCA_013398955.1 Callaeas wilsoni
CAGTGGTTCCTGAGCTGTGGTTTACAGACTGTGACTGAACTGTGGCAAGTGACCAGGAAGCACATTTAAATAACAAAAATGCATCAACTCAGCAGTCAGAACTTTGATTAAGGTACACTGTGGTTTATTAGAAATCTTAGGAGCGGACCGCTGTCCAGTTACACCAAGACGTTAAAACTACTGGAACACACAATGTAAACTACCAAGAAACAAAATTTACCAGTGCTCCTCAATGAAACTTGCCTTGCTCCCTGGATGAAGTGCTGTTCAGCGGGCAGTTTGCAAACACCAGCTCGGCCACCCACGTGCGATTATTTCTACCTTGTAGTCGGAAAGTGCAATCAAGAAGAGATCGGTCCAGAGCCTTCTGTGTTTCCTCGTTTACACCTTTACAGGGAGGAATTCTATACATGACAAAAAGCAAAATCTCCATTACACACAGAACAGTTCCGCAAGGAACAACACTACCTTCTAATATTTCCCGAAGGACTCTCAAGTCTGGACATGAAAGAATGAACAAATCAACAGCAGAGGCAGCTGGACTGCACAGTGAGATAACCTATTCCTCTTCAAGAACTGTAGTAAGTGTGTTGCAAAAGCACTGTGAGCTAAGATCAATTTTTATATAGATTCGATACCTGCAAATTACGGACTGTTAAAGGATCTGCTGAATTATCCTTATCTCCTGGTGAACTAAGAGTTCACCAATATAAAGCTCTTATACAGAGAAATAAGCCAAAAAAGATTAAAATAAGTAAGTTCTGTGGGAATCTGAATTCATTTGCCTTCTAGAACAAGCTTGCTCTCCATGCAATGAACAACCTGGCAGTTCCCTTAGTACTCACTAATTTATTCGTATCCCAATGTGTGAATTGAGCTCAGGGGACAGACTAAATAAAGCTTAAGTAAAAACATGCCAAACTCTTTCAAATTCCTTGAGGATCTAGCCAGAAATTTCATGTTCCACACTTAACTTCAGCTCACAAGTTCTCTGCTCATATGCAAAGTTAAAAAGGGAGGGCCTGATGCATTTAGAGACTGGTGCCTTTATGTCACTGTACATTTCTACAGCAGAAAAGGAGTGACGAAGGTTTTACTCTAGGAGGTGTCTTCAGGGTTTGTGGGTTTTTGCTTTAAACTGATTTGTTGCAGGCCCAGTTAGTGTCTGGCTGTGGCTGGCATTCCTCAGGGTTAACACAGAGGCAGATACTATTGGCCTCCTATTAACAATTTTAATATAACTAATTTAGTAGCCTATACGATACAAAAGAATTTGCAGATGATGCCAAACTGAAGGGAGCACTTAACATGCTGGAGGTCAGGGCTGCCCTTCAGAGAGATCTGAGACGGCTGGAGGAACAAGTTAACAGGAACCTTATGAAGTTCCATGAAAACAAATGCAAAGTCCTGCACTTGGGCCTGAACAACCTATTAAATTACTGTATGATTCTCATGTATTTCCTCTACAACCTCTTTACCATGCAATTGTCTTTTCTGGGATTCCTGGCATTCTCCTCTGCAGTTTCACATAATTGTCAAATAACATATGGAGTACGTAGGCCTCTGATCTGATCTAAAATTGCATGTTCATGAATCATCACCACATCTTCCTTAGCACTGCCTGGATTTAAGGACTGAAGACTGTCAACTCGTTTTCAGAGCCCCTTAGTTTAGACTAATGAAGGAAACAAATTGTAGTTGGCTCTTAGTCTTCTCTAATTTTCCTCTTTCTCTAGCACTGCTTCACATGCAAGGGCAAGACAAACAGTATTAACATCCCTCCAAAAACAAAATGGAAAAATAACCCCAAAACAGAAATCCTGCCCCTGTCCTGATATTCTTATTGTTACTCTCCAAACAAGCCTTTTTTTTCTCTCAAGTGTATGTACAGTAATGAAATGAAACACAGAGAATATCCTCTTACTTTAATAAACGTATTGCATGGCTGAAGCCATCTCCTTCTACTTGTACTCCCTGGTGAGGAATGTCCATACTGGATAACTAGGAATGAACGAGAAAAATGTTATCACAAGCAAAAAGTCAAGCAAAAAACTTGCAACATTTTCAAGGATTTTTTTTCCCCCTGAGGGTGACAGATGTTTCACATCCTCAAGCACTGGAAAGCCAAAAAATGGTCTGCACAATCTGGTATAAAATTGTCTCCCAACCCTTCCCACAAGTGCATCTTTCATCCTCATTTTCCCTTTTCCCTCAACTTTTCAAGCTTTTTGCAGTGCTTTGTACTAAGAGAAGCAGCTCTAACAAGACTGGAGCAACACAGTGTAGAACACTGAGTCACCCGGGCTCAGCTGGCAGGGGAACTCCAGGGTGAGCACATGATCACAAGTTTGCCAAATAGTCACATCTAGACACCAGAATCAGGAGCAAGGGAGGGGAAGAAGGAAATAAAATATTTTTTAATACCTACCTCTATCCGAAGCCCTATAAATGGCATATTTGTATCACACATGGCTACAATATGAGCTAGCACTTTATTGAAGGCACACATTTCTCCTGACCGTTTTGGTTTCTTGGGTTCTATGGAACATGGATCTCCAGATAGCTAGAATTAAAATAAAGACAAAAGTACTCGCATATTTGAGGTAAACACTTCTTAGAGATGTATGAGAATAAGCTCATTCATCAAAGTGTTAAAATGAATCACACCCTGAGCACAAACTCCTGAAAGGATCCACTTCAGGACTGCAGCAATTCAGTTAAAGGCTGTCCTTACAACAGTGTTTGCAGATGACTAAGCCATGTCAGCCTGGCCCCAAGAAGTAACTCTTATCAGCACCTGCAAGTCCTTCAAAATCTACACATGGCCCAAAGTGTATCACACAGACACCAGCCCCGTGCATATACAATATATACACACTCCTCTGCACAGAGCTCTGCCTTGGCTCGCGAGAGCAGCGGAGAAGGCCTGGCATGAACTAAAGGACAACTGCTACAGAACAGTTTCCCAGCATCTCCCTAGGGAAGCAGTCCAGAGAACCCGTATAAGTGAGGTGTCAGCCACACAAACCCTGGGAACGTGGCTACTAAAGCTGGAATTGATGCTCAGAACCCGTGTTGAGCTTTCACGCACTACAACCACCCCAATGGCTTTTGGAACACGTACCTTGCGCTTGACACCACTTTTCATTTGTTTGCCACTTTTTGTGTCCAGTACCAACTCTTCAATGTTTGGTTTGAACTGCTGCAGTAAAAGTGCAGTGGCAGGGCTGTCATCTCCTTCAGCATAGCTCACAGACAGAAAATGGTACTTGTACTCTAGTTCTGTGGGGTTGCCAGGAACATCAAACATCTCTACAACCTATATTTAAACAAAACAACAAATTGAGAAGATTCTCAAGCTAAGAGTAAGTCTACTTCAATTCCTATCCTTTCCCTTTCAAAGAACAGACATTAGTCTTTTTCAATATATTAATACTGTGGCTAGGAAAGGTGTCCAAGAGAAGGAAGACCAAATCTTTCAGGAAACAGAGAATGGGAAGGTTTCTGAGTAATAAATATGTATGTGCCCTCTTCTGTATGGGCCTGAGTGCTTAACAAACCCGCAGGAGAAGGGAGGGAGAGGAGAGGATCAAGCATTACATCAATCACTTGGTTCCTAACATAAAGAGTTAACAGTAGAACAAACTGCCTGGGATATCCATGACAGGGAGCAAAGATAGAAGCATTTTTCAGTTACTTACAATGTAGTACTGGGGAAGGCGAGTGAGTTTGATGAACAGTTTGTGTTTGGAAAGGTTTCCCACTGGATGGCTGGCATAATTGGCTAGTTGAAGAGTTTCACTGCTCACTGTAGGCAGATGTTTTATAGACTGTTTGCAGCGCTGCTGTCCAAGCCAGAACCTTGCACGGAAATAAAGGTATTAGCACCCTGAGACTGGTTTCATCATTCCAATACACTGCTGTGTAGTGTGTGAGTGTCAAATTAACAGTCAGTCATATTCTAAGCCAACATCTACCACTGCAGCACAAGTTAAATAACAAAAAATCACATAGAGAATTTCATTACTTTGTATTTTCTTATCACTATCTTTACATCTTGTCTTCGGCTTAACAGACAGCTGTTAATTCAAGAAGAAAAGCCCTGAAATTATTTGCTGAATAGATTTTTATATACTACAATACGAAATTACAATATAAAACGAAGAAGGAAAACATTAAAAAAACATGCAAATTGCAGTTATTTGACAATCTGGAATCTTCAATTATGTTTTGGTATAGAAAGGAAAATCTTTGTTCCCATATGCTGCTAAGCAATACAGCAAAAAAAAGTCACTGAATCTGGATGTCACTCTGGGTTATGTTACAAACAAACTCATTCGCCTGAATAAGTTTGGAGATGAAGAGCTACATGCAAGACACCAAATTTATTCTCATGTTTGGAATTAAACTTTGTCCTACTCCAATGGATTTTGGCTATAATGGCAAGGCCAGGAAAACTAGCTAGGCTTGAAAGGGGCTCAGAAATGCATGGCTTGGGTATTCAGTCAAAATTCCATTGACAACAGCAGTGGAAAGTGTGGGTGCTCAGGATCTCTCCATCACAATGCACCACATTTATTCTCACAGATACATGTCAGATACAGCTGTCCTAAAACACATTCTGTGGACTGCTGAGCTTCCTCAGAAACTGCAGCACTACCCAAGCCATTACCTCAAGTACATTATTTATAACAAAGGGAGGTTGATGAGTTTCTCCAGGGTGCCAGTGCTTCATGCATCATCAAGCTTCTTTTAGAAGCAGAATTCCTCAAATAGAGATTTCGCTCTGCAATTAACTTAGGGCACTGGGAATTTCCAAAATGACAAAGCAGGTGGAACCCGGTTCTCATGCAGATGCAAACTGTGTTTGTATTATTTGCTACAACCTCTTATGGGAGCCAAATGTATCTTCTGCTTAAATCACAGGGCTTTATGGAAGGAAGATTAGAGGCTTAAACCAGCAAGGGCTGAAGTGCTAGAAGATAAACAGGTATTATTTAAATCATCCTAGGCCACTTCCTGGTTTTTCCTCCGTATCGTGAGAAGGGAGATCATTCTTGCTGAGAAACAAGCAGAGTTCAGCTGTAGAAACAAAGTGGAATAAAGGATATAGAAGATGAACATGAATAGAAAAAGACATTCTCAGGAAGCAAGTGGTCTGCTGCTGACTTAAAAGTGAAAAGAGTTCAAGCAAAGCGTGCATATAGCAATGCATGAGGCTACATGTAAGGGAGAAAAGTAAAGCAGGACCATGGAATCAAAGAATTTCCTCCACCGCTTAGAGGAGATGGCAATACTCAAGGTGGCTTACAACAGTGAGAAAGTACAACCCCTACTGTGGTAAAACACAAAGCCATGCAAGTGTGATCATCCAGAATACAAATGTGGTGATTCATTCCATGCAAACTAAGTGAATTGTTCAAGTCACTTACTTGAGCTGCTGAAGCCAAGGAATGATTCGCTTCATATCATCATTAACAGACTTCTCTATGTCATCGAGTGTCAGTTGATCTGCAAGAACATCAGCTGAGTGAATGGTCTTAGCACCAGTCCCTCAAACAAAACTTCAACCTTTCATTGAAAGTGTCTCATCTAATAATCTCACAATCATTTAACAGCCCAGGTTCAGGATTCAAAGGGGACCTCAAAAGATCACTTGGTCCAACCTTTTGTGGGAAAGGAAGCACAGATGAGATTATCTAACACCCTGTACAACTGCATCTTGAAAACCTCCAGTGATGGGGACTCCACCAGAACTCTCAGGGAGGTTGTTCTGAGGACTGTTTGATTTCTCTGTAGAGAACTGCTTTCTCATATTGAGATGAAACTTCTCCTGGTGCAACTTGAAAGTGTTTGCCCTTGTTTTCTCCACATGGCTCATTGTGAAGAGAGAGATTAGGTAGCAACAGATGATCCATAATGTAAGACCACAGCAGGATCTTATTAAGCAAATAAACTAAAAGAACTTCCTTTCTTTTCTTAAGCAATGTGAAACCTGAAGTTAAGACTTGAACAGAAGTAACTCAAGGTGTATAAGGTCACATAATACAATTCCCACTCAGGTCCATGTGAAATGACCCCATCCCTTAACAGCACAAGCCAGAAATCATGAGTCATAAAGAATATGCATTGCATTGACCCCCAACAATAATTACTCTGTTGCCCTCTTAAAATAAACTTAACTGAACTGTGACACTTAAGCACTAAGATCCTCTTTTCTATTCCTCAAACTCCAACACCTAGATGATGACCCAAGTGTGGGGTTCATTTGCTCATAAAACTTTGCAGATCTGGCAGAATTGTTCCCACTAAATTACCTCACAGCGCAGGATTCTTGCAAGGTATGAAATACCTCCTGGTTTTGTGCCTACTTACCAACACCATACAGCATCAGCTGGAACATTCCAGAGTGGAGATCAACAAATACATGCAGGCACTCTGATCGACCACATGGTTCCAAAATCGGAATTACAAGAGTTGGGAGAGCCGTCTCAATGAACGCTAAACAAAAAATGATGTTAATAATTTCACACAAAATCCAAGTTTATATTAAAACTTAGCCAATTACAACCAAAAAACCTGTATGTTTTTAGAGAAACAAACCTCACTTGCACAGTGTTACAGTGTTAACATAAAGAGGAAACAGAATATAAGAATTTCTCTGTGAAAACAGTGACAAACCAATGAGAAAAGGCAGACCAAATTTGAAGATTATTAATCCTTGAATGTAACTCACTGCTTCGAAATTCTAAAATCAATCTAAATCCCAAAAGTTTCAACAGCAGTTTAAGGAAAGTCTCATCCAAAACTAGTTCAAAACAGTGGAAGATTTGCTTTCAATTCTGAAGTCAAACAAGTTTTACAGTAGGCAAATTTTAACCCTTCAAGCGAGACTACAATGTACTACCAGCTTCACCTATTACACTGCATTTAGATGGATGGGTATTTTACAACTCTCAATGCAGAAGAATTCAAAGCTAAGTTGTGTTAATTTTGAACAAATTTCCCTTATTTTTTAAATTTAAATGAATGAAAACAAGAAACCTCAACCAAAAAGGAAACCATTCCTAGACACAAATGGAAATGAACTAGAAAAACTTCAGCAGAAAACACATACAATTGTCATTAACATTGTAGCTCTTAAGAATGGCTTTCAGCTCCTGGAGTTTTTGATGAGATCTTGCATGGACACTGTCTATTAGGAGTTTTTCTATTGATAGGTGGTCAATCTGTAAAAAAGAAAAAATACTTGAGTGAATTCCTATTTGTAGACTTTCCAGATTAGCACACTGGAACAAACGTACTTAATGAAACCCTCACTTCAGAAATAATTTGCCTAGAACTGTGGTGAGCCACATGGACTATTAACTTCAGTATTTGGAGAATTGTAAAATAGAACAAGCTAGCATGAGATTCTGTCTGTGCAGCAGGCAGTGGGAGGGGGTTTGAGCTAAGATTAGAAGAAGATATAAAAGAAGTTTCACAAACTATGCTGTTACCACTCCCTCCACTCTCTGTACAGACCTACTTGTTCTGGATCAAGGCTGGTCCATTTTCAGCATAGCTGTTTGTTTTCAGCCATTGGTAACTAGCTTAAGCTAAGAAAAAAGACCCCAAACACAAAACACCCCAAAGCAACACTTCATTAGGATAAGGTTGCCTCTACACAAACACATGCAGCTGTAACATGAAACCCAACAAGTTTAAGTCCTGCTAACAGGGTAACAATGCAATGAGAGACACTCAGTATGAGCAACCCTATTGAACCCAGAAATATCTAGTGGCTTGCATCTACGTTCTGTTGCACTGCCAGTGCTGAAGCTCATGCCACCACTTATATTCACTGTAACTTATTTGTGCAATCTAAAGTAAAGCATTTGCATGTACATTCACTCACATTACAGTCACATTATTTATATATTTTGCATAAGCAAAGCTCCAGATTACTGCAAAACCTTTTCCTAGGTAACCTCACATTGCTTTGAAAACTGTTCGAGCGGAATTAAACTCAAATTTTATTCCAGCATGAGATAAATGCAGAAGAGGTTCATACAGCACAAAATTATACTATATTCAGTGCATGCCTTTGCATGCCAAAATGACCTTCCCCTAAAGACAAGATTTCCAAGACAAGGCCTTAAAACCCAAGTCTTTTTCCATCCACAAGAGCACTTCAACTCAGCAGCTGCAATGAGTTAAATCTTCCTCACTAAGAAGTGACTGCATGTTCTGGAGCTCCATCCAATTTTCAGTAGGTTAATGCAGAACAACCTGCTCAGGCAAACATGTTTGTTTGTGCCACTGTTTTATACAGTATCTTAAACAAACAGAAACCCAGTGTGCCATCTACGTCATTACAGATGAGATCATTATTCAAACACTACAACAGCCCTGTATTTACCACAGCTGATTTTTTTTAAGCTCAGAGCAAGTCCTTATAAAGGGGGACAGCATCAACTTTGATAAATCTCAAATTTACGGTGGCCTCATATCTTAATCTACAGGCTGCAGACTTGATTCAGTGAGCTTCAACTGTGTCAGCTCCAGAGGATCTTCAGCTGATGTTGTTTATCTACAACATAGCATTTTCTTGGATTTACACGTAAATACAGCATCTTCACTAATTCAACTCCATATTTAGCAGCCTAAATATGCTAATTTAGGCTATTAAATAAGTAAATGTAGTACATATTTACTATACTGATAGTAGAATTTCTACTCTAAAAGTAGAGTAGAAGGCTACCATGCTTCACTAGGTTTCCCACATCCCTCTGTAGCTGAAACACAGGTAGTTCTTGACATTCACCATACAGACTTGTCTGTCAGCACTGGTAACAGGACAGGCCAAGAGACTCACATACAAAGCATGTACAGGAGGTGGAGGCTACCATCAGTAGAAAGTTCTGTGAGACCTGTGAAAGATCTGAGCTGGGGAGTTTTTCCCTGTGGAAAAACTGTACTGAAAGAGTGAAGACTACACTATTCACTCTGGTTTACCAAATCTCCTAACCCCAAACACTGAAAGAAATAATGATGAACAGACATCCTCATATATCATAGCCACATTTACTGAGGAACTTACAGAGGATTTATTACAATACCCAGAACAGGTTTTCTTAAATACCTTTAATCAAGACCTAGAATTATCACCACTAAAGCATGATCAAGTAGGAAGTTGACTGCAGTTACTCATTTTGGATCATTGCAACAATCCTGCCTTTAAAATATAGGAATCTGAACATTCAAAGAGGCCACATGATAAAATCTGGTTAGTGATAATGTAAAACTAAGCTTCACCTGACACTTCTAACAAACAAACAAACCACATGAGCTCTTCAGCACAAGATTTCCAAATTATAATGTAAGATTTTCTAAAGTGGATAGCACTGCTGGGTAGCCAACTCCAGTGACAAGGGGAAGCTGATTTCCAGAGGAGCTCCAAGACAGGAGGGGGAAGAACTGTCTCTCTATAAAGCCTGTCAATCCAAATCCTAGTAACTGATATGTTGCTGTTGTTTCCCCTCAGCCTCAGCATTCTGTCTCACGAGTGGTATATAACGCACTGTGAAGTAGGTGCAATTTTTAAGATGAAGTCAAGGCCAATAATTTGTAACAACAATTTGAGGTCCCCCACATAAACACTACACAACCTACAGTAACTACTTACTAGAAATCTTAGAAACAGCTCTTTAAATAAAATCAAAGTGGAACAAACTGACAGTGCAAAGCACTTAAGTTTTCGATTCACAAACTTAGATGTCTCCTGCAAAGCAAACCTTTACCTTCATGGCTCTTTCCATCAGTTTGGAATCACAGGCTGGCAGTGGAGGCTCATGAGATATTTGTAAGGGTTTTGAGACATCAGTTTCATCAATTTTTATAGTGACCTTATGGACAGACGCAGTCCCCGTTTTCCTGCCAAGCACCTGTTGACTTAAAATAAATAGAAGAATTAAACCATGCAACCGGAAGAACAGAAAATATGTTTTTCAGTAGCTAAACCTTGATTCTGTCTGGTTAAAAACATTGTGTCAACTGAACTGAAAAAGGCATTTGTTTTAGATGACATTGTAAGGCACAAGTGTTGGTAAACTGTAACTACATGAAGAATTTTAGATGACTGCAAATTCAACACAATCAGAAGTGTACTTGGATTGCTTTTTAAAATTTTATCTAGTGCAAGTCAAACAATAAATAAAGTAAAAGTCTGAGAAATCTAATTAATTTTTGGATATCTGTGTAAATACAAACTCATTTATAACTGTATCCATTGTTCTTCTGTACATTAATGTGCAACCCTTACTTCTTTGCAAATCAAGCAACACGTGCAGGTACTTAATTACAAGAATTTCAGAGTCTCACATCAAAAAGAAAGTACAATTCTGAAAACTATGGCTCAAGCTTGGTAAATATAAATTCCTCCTGTTATTTAATTTATAGTTTGTTAACAGTCCTTTTGAAATTAACTTACTTCCAAACAGAGAGAGAGAGACATTTCCCTGCATGGTACCGCTCCACTTGCACAAGGTCACCCCAGCGCTCTCGGATCAGCATTAGTGTTTGTGAATGCAAGACCTCCAGCTGAAGAGCCAGGCAGAAGGAGTCTAATGCATGGAGCTAAGAAAATATAAGATGTCCAGAAAGTCTGTACACTACATAAACCTGTTTCTGTATACTACATCAATCCTTTTGTCATCTAAGTCACATGTCTGAAAACACACTAGTGTACTAATCCAGAGATAAAATCATATCAACAGCACCAAATATTTCTCAAAGGGGTTTTTTTGGTGGTTTTCTAAACTCCAAACTAGGACATGTAGTTAGATAAGGGAGTCACAACAGCCTTATTTTACCGATTTCTAGTTGTCATCATCTTTTACTGAAAAGATGATTACTAACAAAGAAATTCAACTCACCCTGTAGTTACCACTAACCCCATTTCCCACGGTTACCCTAAAATAACATGAGTCTTTTTGCAGAAACAGTTTCACTGAAATCCATTTCACATTGTTAAGCAATCTGCCCTTTGCAAGTGGAAAATCACTGCACATCCTGCATCTCCTCTCATTATTCACACAGATACAATAGTTAACACATCCTCATCAACTGCACTTTACTGCAGTTCTTGGTAGCAAGAACTGTCAACTCACAGAACCCCCAAGTCAGCTCTGTATTTCATCCCCAAAATTAGCTGCTGCAGCTGCACTGACTTACCACACAACCTGCTGCCTTCAATACCTCACCTTCACCTTTGCTGATTTAGTGTGTAGAATTAAATCTGACATGCAGGCACCTGAGAATTACTGCTTCCAAGGCCACTGTTTACTTCAAGGCCACCATAACTTCATGTCCAGATATTTCCCCCCAAGCTTAGCAGGGAATCCATCTTCCTTGACTTCCAGCTACTAAGAAGAGCAAGGCTACATTAAACACCTAATTGAGAAGCCCCTTTCAGAAGGATACGCAAGCAGTTGTACATGTCCTGAAGGGGCTTTTCGTCAGCAAACAGCCGGGACTGGACCAGCTGATGGATGAAGTTGATCTGCATGCTGTGAACCAAGGCTCGACCATCTTTTGCAGATGAAAAATAAGTCACATTAGCCATCAGGAAAGTAGGTATTTAAAATAATTCAATAAATTGATACATTAAAAATAAAAAAGATACAACTGTACCAAGCAATTTCCATACCAGGTTTTATAACAAAACAACAAAATCTTGGTTTACTCTGGAAATTTCGGTCACTCTACTATACTGTCACTGTATAGCTTTGTTAAGGTACTAAAATACTATAAAGCAAAGTCAAAAGAGGACAAGTATATATAACTTCATTCTCTTAAGTTGTGATATGCAGAAAACCCAGTATAAACAAGACTTACACAGTGTCAGAGACAAACATCATGTTAAAAACAAAGTGTAAAGGTTTAATTTTTTTTCTTTACCACCAGTTTCCTTGTCTTCAACCAAAATTTCCAGCTTGAGAAGGCGCCAGGGGATGTCAGGGTCATCACCCATCACTGTCAAGGTGGCCTCAAACTCACCCTCAACTCGGAACTTCACACGGCCGTTGGCTGAGGAAGACAAGAATGTTTTATTTCACTCAGTCTTCTAAGATGCCTTAAAATAACAGTGTGGTAGCTCCTGGCACTCATAATGGATTACTTCCCTATCATTTCTGCTCTGTTGCTTATGTTTCCATGCAACTGTGAACATTTTACAGTCTGCAACAGACCCAATGTCAATAAGCAGCATAGACAGATGTACAAACTGTCCTGAAGTTAATTTGTTAAATCTGATAACTTGTTAACACTTGTGCTTCTGTAATACAGAGTAACACTGAGCTGACTACCAGCCTGACAAACAAAACATCTGGCTGAAATATTCCTATTCTTTGCTACTATCAACAATGAATGCTTTCAGCAATATTCAAATGACATTCAGAACATGGATCTCAGCCCAGGCTGAAATCCAACCCTGAAAACACATCTCTCTGCAAAGAATTTATTTAATATTAGAGCATTATAAATCCATTTTCATGTGAGGAAGATAATCTTTTGCAGAATTTATATATACGCAACAAGCAAAATTTATGCACGTTATTTATCTAATTGACATGTACATCCTCACACCTCTGTGAACACTGTTATCTGTTTCACAAATTGGGAGCAAGGACTTTACAACTATGCAAGCAAGGTCATAAAAAGAATGAGAGACAAAGCAAACAAGTAAGTACAAGTCCTTACTCTAACCTGCAGGTCAACCTTGTTCTCAATCATTTAACAAGTTACGTCATATACCTTTACAATTAAAGACCTTTAGAAATATTCCTGCAAAAATTTTAACCTTTAACTCTGGAAGTTTCATTTTCAAGAGCACCCCAGACATGCTCTTAAAACAAACCACACTCAAAAACAGAAAAAAATAGTCACTGAAATGTTTAGCTAACTGAAAACTCTCAAGAGCTCAGACATATTATCCATGTATCTTTCATATATCCTTCCACTAGACAAAAATGCCTCTAATATTGATACTGCAAGCACTCACACAAGGATTAGAGAAAATTAGCACTAAGACTCTTCAGAAACATCTTTGATCTAGGTCTGTGGGGAATGGTTTACAAATGGCTAACCTTGTCTTGGTTAAAACCATGGACTAGGTCCATTCCCACCCTATTCTCAGTGAATTTGCAAAAACCTAGTCCAGTTTATAGCCATCCTTCCAGTAAAAAAGGTTGTCTTAATGTTTACCACTACTTGGGTTAAATGAAAATAGAGATCTCAAAACAACTTAAGAGATCTCACTCTGTGGTGAGCCCCTGAACAAAAGGCATGAATAAATATGAACAAATTCTGTGCCTGAACATGAATATCAAAACAGCTTAAAAAAGCAACATTAGAGTGAATTGTTTAAACTCAAGTTCAAAGAATTTCTGCAGAAAGACTTAACAGTTTAACTAATTTTAAAATTAAATTAAGATGACGTAGCTCAAAGACTGTTTCACAAAACATTTGCTGAAAGAGCAAGCCAATGTCTAAAACTTTTTAGTATTACCTGCACCGGATTTCTTCTTGAAAGTAAATACTTCAGCAATTTTATCAGTGCTCTCCTTTTTCAAACAGGGAAAAAAACACGTATTTTGATGTCATACAGAGACAGGATCCCAGTCTTAACAGATGAAGCATCCTTAATAGTCTCACTTCAGCTATCATTTAGCTTTGCTTTAGCATTAAAACGACAATTTCAAATCAGCCTGCAAGAATGCATCCTTAGAAAAGTAATTCCAGTTCTTACCAACGGTAAGATTTGCCAGCTGTGGAGGGAGATCCGTAGTCACGAGTCGATGGCGCAGGATCTGGTTTAGCTGGTGAAGTGTGGTTTGCTTCTCACTCTTTGTTATTGGGTCAGGAGGGATTATTTTATCCTGTTACAACAAACACAAACAAGTCTTCGAATCTCAAACACGTGTAACACATTGACAGCAGCAATTGTGAAAACCAACCAGACCAGAAGTCTGAAAATATAAATACTACATGCTGTTGCCCAGTGAAGTTTTGTATCTTCAGATTTGCTTTCTAGATGATTACATTTTACTCGAGACTGAGCACTGAATAAGATGACTAAATTTGGTGGAACTAAATAAATGGAAGGAATGTTTTACTGAGAAAGTGTAACTTGTTCAAACAGGAAGTGTTCTGCATGAGAAACTGATACTGCAGAGAGTTGGCACTAGGCCTGTACTGAGCCTAGATTGTTCCATCTGCACACAGACAATGAGTTTGATTATCGTGCATTTGATGCCGTACACGGGATTCCCACACCCCCCAGACACGGCAGAGTTATTTACCCTAATGCAGGTGGGCAGCCGAGGGTAGGATCCAGTTGTCAGAACATCAATTGCATACGGGATGGCAAAGCTGGGCAGCCGAGCATGAACCAAAGCATCTCGAGCCAGCGATGCCAGACGATCAGCAGTGTCCACGAACAGGATGGCTTGCTGATCTAAGAAACTAGATATCATCTGTAGAGGACAAGGAGTTTAAAAAAAACAGGGCAAATCAGAAAAATGCACAAATCAACTGCCCTTTATATTCAGTTTATCTGTCACTTCCCATTCAAGTAACTACATTTACAAAAGAAAGAAAGGATGAATATTCTGGCCACTTCCTACATTCACATGCAAAGACACTTAAAATCCACGTGTCATTCCTGATGCTGTGGGGGATCTGTACAGCCTCACAGCTCTTTATCTGCTGATTGCTACTGGAATGCAACCCTACTTGTTTGTAGTAAGTAGGAGCTTGTTTTTCTGCAACATTCTGGACTTTATTCTTATTTATCCAAGATCAGGATGAAAGTGATAATAAGAACTAACACACTCAGATCACCATCTTCCCTGTCCTGTTATCTTAACCCAAAGCACTCCTGAAACTATGTGCAGATAAGCCTTTCATTTTACGCTACTGATGAGTTTTTGGGAACATGAACTGTTAAAAAACAAGATTATACAATCTCTAAACAGGATTTTTTTTTTTTCTTTTCTATAGTAGAAAGAAGTTAGGGTGTAGCAATATCCCACACTCCTCAGAGATTGCTTCATGCCAGACTCTGTCTCTAACTTACCGCACACTTCTCCACCTTCCCGGCATTATTGGCCCACTTGACCAAGGCTAACAAACGAACAAACAGCTGACGAGTGCGACTTGCAAACTGCACTATCTCTATTTTTCTGGAAAAAAACAAATGTACATTAAGCCAGTGCTCAGATATATAATAAAGCTGTAATTTAACTGTGTGCCAATTTAAAAAAAAAAGAGCTGCAATGGTAACTTCTAACCGTGTTAATGTAGGCATCAGTAATATGTGGCTTGTTTGATTAAGAGCATGGGGGGAAAAACGTCTCTGTTGTGAATGCCTAACAACATACATGGATTCTAACAAATCATGACTGTCTGGGGAAAAAAAAATCATATTCATAGGAATTAATCATTGACTGTAAGAGAAACAATTCCATAGTGAACTCAACTAAATTATCTTTATACCTTTTACAGGATTTCCCCAAGGCTTAAGATTAGGTTTAAAGTAGGCAACATACCCAAGGATTACAGGACCTGACAGCAACATTACACTTACATTCACAATAAATAAACAAACAAACAAATAAATAAATAAAATACTAAACAAAATATCATTCTAGCATTTTTACTACATCTTTACACAGTATGTTACAATATGGAAATAGGGTGGTGGTGGGAAAGACCACAAAAACCTCAACCTTTAACTTGCCTTTCCACTCCTGCCTTGCAAAGAAACTGAGATAAGAACTCACTGACTCTCAATACTCCTCCCACCATTCTTTGTACGAGATAGTCAAAATGCAGGAGTGTCTGTCTGCAGGTCTTCAGAGTTATTTTTTGTAAGAGAATGCAATCGGGGCACAGGCAGATTTTCATGCTTTATTACAGATCTGCATTGTAAATACATCAGACCAGTCACAAAAGATCTACAGTGTAGATCTGTAATGCCATACACTCTGAAATACCACTTCATCAACTGTTTATAGAGGTTTGCCTCCCTTTCTGTGTTCAATTTACTAATTTCACCAGGGTTTTCTTCTTAGTTTGGAAAAAACCCCAAACCTACGCTGTTTTCCTGATTATGGTTTTCTAAAGTAACAGAAGCGTTTGGACAAAAAGAACATTAATTAGTGCATAAGATATTGGCCCCTACCAAACAGAAGCTGCACCTCCTTCTTATCCCAATCTGTAAAACACAAACTCATAACACAGAAAGAGCCTGATTCTGCCGAGAGTGCTGGTGTAATGAGGTTAACTCTTTTGTGCAAGCAAAGCATAATCTGCTTGTAGCAGATGAACATGTAAGGCCAGAAGCACAACTAATACCATCTGGTCCTGTTCCTTCCATTACATACTGTGAACCTCATCCAAGAACTTGGGCATTAAGCCAGTAACTTCTCTGTGTTCTAGAGCACATGTTTTGGAATGGCATTCAGCCTGATAATAGGATTTCAAGTGGTGGACAAGCTGCTGTACGTACACACTGCTCTAACAGTAACCACACTATGAAAACAAGATGGTGAGAATTTTGAAAGATTCAGAAAAACTTTATGAGATTTGAAAGATGACTACAGTGGGACTTTAGAAAGGCAATTATCTCTCAGACAAACTCCACATAGAAGATGCCAAAATTCAGTAGTTATGTCAAATATCTATGGTGAAAGCAGCATGATAGCAGGAAAAATTCAAATTGATGTTCTATGACTGAAAATAAAAAAACCCCAACAACCTCAAAAAAGCAGAACAATTTAATAATGAAAATGATTGACAAATCTAGATACAGTATTCCAGTAATTGTTCCATTAATACCACTTAAATCAAGTTAGAGGAGACTTGTTACTTTGATTTGACAGAGCTCTGCTTCCAGAACCACTACCATCATCCCTGATTGACACCTGCACTGGGAACCTACTTCTCTAATAAAATATAAAGGCCTTCAAATTTGCTGCATTGTCTTTCACTATAGGTACATGACCTTATGCTGGACTACACAAAAATAAATATTCAAGGAAGAGGAAACTTCAGGAAAGAGTTTATTTACAAAACAAAAACCAAAAATTAAAAATCTTTCTAACAATCATGTTGCTCAGTGCATTTTTTACCCTTGGTATTCACTAAGTTTGGATCTCAGGTTTCAGATCTTTCAAACTAATGGCTGAGTCTGGGGGAGTGAAGCATTAGCTACAGTAGAATTAAATCAAGTTAAGGACCACCTAAGCAAGCTTGACATATAAAAGTCCATTGGAGTGGATGGGCTGCATCAAAGGATTCTGAGGGAGCTGATCCATGCCACTGGAAAGGTGCTACCATTTTCAAAACCCAAAGTGATCAAAGGTCTTGATGACAGCAAAAAGGCAAAGGAGAATCTTGGGACCTATAGGTCAGCTGGCCTAAGTTCAGTTAAGAAAAAAATTCATAGGACAAATCTTTATTTAAGTGATGTCCTGACAAATACCAAGCATGAAATTAGCCTGGAAACAACCATCAGAAATTCGCCAAGGGCAAACCGCCCCTGATCAACAAATTGCTTCCTACAGGATGAACTGCTCTGTGATCAAGGGGAGATCAGAAGATGGATTTACATTCACAGGAAACATGTGGAATACAAGGATGGGCTGAGGAAGCTGAATTTTCTCCTGCTTAAGAACAAAAGGCTGTGGCAAGATCCTACTGACATGTCAAGTATCTAAAAGGGTACTGCAGGGAAAGTGGAACCAGACTCTTTTCAGAAGTGCAGAAGGCCAAGGTACAACAGCTACGAACTAAACCAGTGAAAAACTAGTTAGACATGAGGAAAACAAAGAAACATGGTGATGTGGTCAAAGACTGCAGTAGGTTACCCAGAAAAAGATGATATTGTGCAAAACCCAGTCTCCATTACCAGAAAGAAAGCCCCTGGATTTCCCCTATAACTCAGCACTATTAAGTTTCCACCACAGTACCAATGGTTTTTTTTAATTCAACCACTTTCATTTAAGAGTTATTTATTCCTACAATTGGTAACTAATAAATAACCCTGAAAAAAAGCACTCTATTATACTATGATGCATAATTTCTCATCAGTTTTTCTTATCCCAGCATCTTTTAAATAGGCATTTTAGTACAGAACTTATATTTTATGTGAACTTTATTAGAGGGTAACAGCATCACATCTTCACCAAAGTATATGTGCCATGTCAGCAGGCTCTAGCTCCAAGAAACAGAGCTTGAAGCCCCACTACTGAATCCATTAGTCTCAAAACTAAAGAAAATATGGATAATTAAGCTGCATTTCTACAGATGAGCTCCTCCAAGAGCTGGAAAGCCATTTCACCAAGAGAAGTTGTAAGTCAAAGCTAACAAGGATGTGAAAATTTAATTTCAGTCGTAGGACATTCTTTGTACATTGAAGGCTGCCTTATTTTCTTTTCTATAATCCATTAGGATTTAAGTTGATGCCCCACACCCATATGCCCAACAAAGTAAAATACAACTTTACCCAGAAATGCTAAATATCTAGATGAGAAAAGCCCCTCCATGTAATTTCTTCAGCAAATAGTGTGATAATTAAAAACCCAAACGAAACCAAATCCAAATCCACTCTGTTTCTCTTAATAAAATATTATCCAGAAGGAAAAGGGCTACAAGTAATCATTCCAGATTATGATTCCATGAAAATGGGATTAACTCCACATGTTATGAGAGTTTTGGAAGGTTTGAGATAACAATTAATGATCACCCTGGTAAACAGAATTCTTTATTAAGATTGTTAGGAATATCAGAGCTCCTATATCTCTCTAAGGAAATTTAGGTCAATATGTCAACACAAATAAAGGGAACAATATTCTGACAAGTTTCATAGCATTTATTAAGAGAAACAGAAAAGTAAATGGATTTTTTTCATTTCAGCAGGGTGCTGTTCTGGTCTCTTACATGTGCTCTCTAATAATTTTCACACTTCAAAACCACGTAGAACAGGAGCAGAAAACAGAGCCTAGGATAAGAAAGATCAGGTAACATGGAAAAATGCAGAAAATAGGTTTTTTACCTTGTTGTCATTGTTGATCTGTTTCTTCTCAACAAAACATTTCTTTATCACACTAACTAGAATCTATTTAAATTCTCCAGTGCCCTTTCATGTCATCTTTACTGTCAATTCATTGCTTCAAGATTCATGAAGAGGAAAACACCTTTAACAGAGTTCACCTACTATAACAGCAACAAAAAAAAAGCCCAAAAAACTATAAACCGAAACACCAAAAAACCCCAATACTGTCACTGATGCTGAGAAAAATCTTGAAACTATGTCGTGACAGCAAGACAGACAAAGCTTATTTTCTTGCATAAAATCTATAATTATGTGGAAAAGATTTTATTTGAACAACAGTATATTAATATTAACATCCTAAACAAGTTCTGTGTTTTAACATGTAATACAGATTCTCTTAACATAACTCACCTTTCCATATCCGTCTTTCTTGGTAACCTATATGAAAGAAGAGGGGAAAAAAAAGATGTATTAGATATTGTTCTATTACATTCCAGACAACCAGAAATTTTGTTAGCAACCATTGAGTATAGGAACTTCTACACAGCTACAAAGTATATAAAAAATAGTACCATGGGTCACCTGTCACTGCTCTGTACCAGGCAAACTGGAACTGGTCAAACCAATTGAAAAGTTTGATGAAGGGCGCTGAGATCAATTACTCTACACATACCATAAACATACAGGAAAGACTTCTTGACTGATATTTTGGAAGTTTTTTCAAAGCAGACTAAAAGTCTAAAATTCCTTGTCCTTTCCAGAGTTGGAACATTCTTTAACTCACGTCAGGCAAACTTCTGTTTGCACGCTTACCAGACATGGTACTGTACAAGAGCTATACCTATTTTTACCCATTTGTTCTGTATGTCACTTCTTGAGAAACACACAGCTTCCCCACAAGAACCTCTACGGTTAAACAAAGTAAGAGGGAAACAGGTTTATTCAGAGTCCAAATGCTTTCAGGAAAGTTTTTCTTGGCCCAAAAACATCCCTTTGTTTTGCCACTTCAAACGCAACAACATCAGCACTGCAGATCATTAAGTAAACGTAAATAACTTATTTCCCAAAAATAATCAAATGGTATTTTAAAAACTACAGAGGTAAGTCAAGGAGTTGCAGCATCTGAAAATATCTCCGTTTCAGACATTCCAGTTTCACATATTTTGATATCACTACCAGCACTACAGTTGGGGTTTTTTTGGCAGTAACTTAGGGGCAAACTTAAGCATTTAAGCAGCCAATCTGCAGGTGCTCTCCGTTCTCAGAGTCATTTTCTCTGTTTCTGACAGATCACTCAGCAGCTTTCGCTGTGCCCCTGGACACAGCCTGATGCAGAGACCAACCTGCCTGCACAGGCATCTCCCCGGGAGGGAGGACGGGCAAGGGTATTTACAAGAGCAGGACAACGGAGAACGCGTTCAAATGGAAAGAGAGTAAGTTTAGATTGGATATCAGGAAAAAATTCTTCCCGGTGCGGCTGGTGAGGCCCTGGCACAGGTTGCCCAGAGAAGCTGTGGATGCTCCATCTCTGGAAGTGTTCAAGGCCAGGCTGGATGGGGCTCTGAGCCACCTGGTCTAGTGGAAGGTGTCCCTGCCCATGGCAGGGGGTTGGAACTGGGTGATCTTTACAGTCCCTTCCAACCCAAACCATTTTATGAATGGGAAAGCGCAACCACCTCCCCCCACTCCAGCCCCGGATGAGCTCCGGGACAAATCCCTGGCGAGGCCTCCGCATCCTGCCGGGATGCTGCGAGGCGGCACCGCCAGCCGGGCACGGAGAGTTCTGCGGCACTCACAGGTCGGCCAGCACGGTGAGCTCGGCGTAGGTGCGGTGCAGGAGGAACTCGATGAGGGTGCTGAGGCGGTAGCCGGGGCTGGCGGCGGCTGTCACGGCGCCGGGGGCCGGCGGGGCCGGGGCTGACGCGGGGCCGGCCGGCACCAGCTGGGCGCTCTCCAGCTGCACCGGCGCCATGGCGGCGGCGGCGCCT
>VWPU01013571.1:0-19629 GCA_013398955.1 Callaeas wilsoni
GGGCGCGTGCGCGGGGCGGGGCGGGCGCTGAGGGCGCTCAAGGAGAGCCGCCATGCCCGGGGTGCTGCGGGTGCCCCCGCTCGAGGAGCTCGATGTGCAGGAGGTGAGTGCGTGAGGGGCAGCGGGGCCTTCCCCGCCTTGCTCTGCCCTCCCCGCCCGCCCTCACGGCCGCTGTGCCCCGCCGCAGGTGGCAGTGAGCTCGTCCGTGCTGAAGGCCGCGGCGCACCACTACGGCTCGCAGTGCGACCGGCCCAACAAGGAGTTCATGCTGTGCCGCTGGGAGGAGAAGGACCCGCGCAAGTGCCTGAAGGAGGGCCGGCAGGTGAACCAGTGCGCCATCGACTTCTTCAGGTGAGCGGCGACCGGCTGGGACGTGCCGGCGGAGCTCCACGGGCCTGGAGGTGATGGTGCTGCGGGGCCGTGCCCGGCAGTGTCATTCGAGCGCTGGCGGTCACTCGTTCCGGCGGAGCACCTCTGCTGGGAGAGCTGCGGGTGTTCAGCCTAGGGAAGAGAAGGCTCCGAGGTGACCTTAGTGCAGCTTTCAGTACCAAAATGGGCTACAAGAGAGCTGAAGAAGGCCTTGTGACAGGGGTATGAAGTGACAGAATAAGGGGGGATGGCTTCACACTGACAGAGGGCAGGTTTAGAGTAGGTATTAGGAAGGAATCGTTCCCTGTGAGGATGGGGAGGCCCTGGCACAGGGTGCCCAGAGAAGCTGTGGCTGCCCCATCCCTGGAAGTGTCCAAGGCCAGGTTGGATGGGGCTTGGAGCAACCTGGGATGGTGGAATGAGATGAACTTTAAGGTTCCTGCCAACCCAAACTATTCTGTAATTCTGTGATTCTAATTAAAAATGCTGCCGCCGTCATTGCCTTCAAAACTTTTATACCTGCTTCTTAAACTTTAACTCCTGGCGATAGAAGCCATGTGTTTTTATACATGAATTTATCCTGTCACTTGAAGCTCTCTGGCCTTTTTTCCAGAGCAAGTGGCCTTGGTTTTTGCTGGGAACTCAGTGCAGTGGCGTGAGGCTGCTGCACCTTGCAGCTGTGTGATGAACTCCAGGAAACCAACCTGAGCATTGCATTGTCTGTCCTTCCTGTCTCACAGGTGAACTGCTGAGGAAGCTTGAGCAGGTGCACCACCTGCCTCTCCTGACCAAACATGTAGATCCGAGGCATGTGCCAGTACTGCTAGTAAAGGACCTGATTTAATTACCTCAAGGCATGTCCACCTCCAGTCTAGCAGCTGAAACCTCTGTTCTAAGCCTGGCTTCTTGAGCTTTAGATGCAAAATGGTTTAGAAGCATTAGAGCACTGTATAATGTAACTAAATTATTTGGTAAAACAGATCTCTTATAGAGGAGCTGTGAAGATCTATCCAGCAAAAATCCCCTCTACAAATAAGTTAAGTTATTGCTGTCATTAATTGTAGCTGCAGTGATGGAAATTTCACGGGTATTTGTGAATATATTGTATCAAGTACTGACTTGACTGAAGGTTTAGATGTTCCCGAGAACTTAAAGCTGCAAACCCCACATTATCCCGAGCTGAGGTTGGAATGAGAGAGGGAGAAGAGCGCTGGGTGGTGGTCGCTGAGGGGTTTGTGCCTGTGGTGTCCCCAGGAGCATCCGGACGCACTGTGCCGAGCCCTTCACCGCGTACTGGACGTGCATCGACTACACCAACCAGCAGGAGCTGCGCCGCTGCCGCAAGCAGCAGGCCGCCTTCGACTCCTGCGTGCTGGACAAGCTGGGCTGGGTGAGACCCGACCTGGGGGACCTCTCCAAGGTAACGTCTTACCCTTTGGGGCAGACAGGCAGATCCTGCTCTCCCTCCTGCATGCACGTTTTGTCCAGACCGGGTCTCCAGCATCTCTTGGCCAGGTGGTGATTCGTGAACTCGGCACTGGAAGTTTGTGGGATAATAGAACTCAAGACTGGCGGCATTTTCCAGGGTTGGAAAGTCTTTCCAGAAGACTTGTGCTTTTCTTAGACAATGAAACTCTTGCATTTTGCTTCTCCTGGTGTAGAGGCTTTTCCTTTAGGAATGAGGCTCATGCTCACATGGAGCTACTCTGTAGTTGTGATGAAACATCCCTCCCTTCCCTTCTCTTAGAAGTATTGAGGAGCTCTCATCGGCTGAACAGCGTGTCCTTACTATTGTTTGGTTCTTGGTAGTTCTTCCTTGAAGTTCTGGCTCAACCTGGCTATTAAATGCTGTGAGAAGTTGTATATTAAATGCTGTGAGAAGTTGTATCACTTCTTTGCATTTCTTTCCAGGTTACGAAGGTGAAGACAGACCGTCCTCTGCCTGAGAATGCATATCACTCTAGATCCAGACCAGAACCAAACCCACCCACTGAAGGGGAGCTGAAGCCCTCTCCCCTTGGCAGCAGGCTCTTTTTCTGGTCCTGGTGAAGCGGGCAGGCTGTGCTGTGACTCAAGTGCAGAGATGTGGCACTTGCACATGTAAATTATGTGGTGTGTGCTGGGTATTATTAATAATTAAAGAGCCCCAAACCATTATGTGGCTGAGCAGACTTCTTTAAACTCATGGCAACGAGAACAATGCATTTCCCTGTTTTGCTCAGAGCTCTCTGCAGTCACACAGCCCTTGGGACCTCTGGGCACTGGTGACATCAGCTGGTTGACAGTGATTACCAGGATTGTCTGTGATGTGTGCTAACGTAGTTCCAGTCTTTGCTGTCACATCAATCACAAATTGGCGTGAGACTTGATTTACTTACTGAGAACATTGCCTCATGGATCAAGGAAATTCTGGGAACAAACAAGTCGTTAATGTCTTCCCTTAGTCTTGCAACTGATAATTGTGCATTCTTTCCAAGGGACTCCTGAAGTGGTTTAACCTAAAATCTGTCTTGGAGCAAGGAGTTAGTGGAATCTGTGGCATTTGTGGTAGGTATGAGGGCAGTGCTGTTTCTGCCATAAAGCTCTGTGTTGTGCTTCCCACCTGCTGACACAACACTGGTTAGCGACTTCCACTTTTTGGACTGTTCTGTTGGGGGAACACAAGCTACTTTATCAGAAAAATAATACTAAATTTTCAACACTTTTAAGGAAAAATTTTCTCCTGAAGGATCTCGTTCCCCATTAAGCAGTGTAAGAAAGGAGCTTGTATTCTGTCTCAAGGTCCTGCCTTAAAGGGTTTGGGTCAAATCATTCCCAACTTTTCACTGCAATGTTCTTTTTGATAAAGGAGTTAGTGAGCTTTTTAAAATTTATCTTTTCTAGAGTATCTGAAAGTCATGTTTTTTGTAGGAGTTGGGATCTAGTCTTTCATTCATCTCCACCCATTAGCAAAAACCTTATAATAAAGGTCAGAAAAAACCCAATGAACTTGTTTTTTCAAAGCAATATGGAGTTAAACTTTCTCTGGGTGAGATTGTCTCACCTGAACCATGGCAAAAAGTGGAACTGTGCTCTGCTCCTTGAGTAGCATGCTGGTAGTAGGATCTGAAGGTTTACTGTCTCCGTGTTTGAGGTAGGATTAAACTGTAATGGTTCTATAGCTGCAGCATATGTTTCTGATCCATGGAGCTAGAGGGAAAATTGTATAACATTTATCTAAAAATAGCTCCTGCACTGTGTGGCTTCTGGGTTCTTGCTACTTTCTGCTGGGGTGCATTGACTGAAACTCAAAGCAGGTGCCATGTTTGCATTTTAATGCACATACCAGGCTGTCTTAGCAGCTCCTTGTCTCAGTCTGCGAGCTGGTGCTGCACCTTTGCAGTTCCTCCTTGCAGATCACTGCCACCATCTCGGAGCAGCCACGTCTTGCTGAAGAAAGATAACCCCTCTGCAGAGACTGAAATTAGGACAAGCTTGGGGTCTAATTACATTCAGCTGAGTGAGGGAAATGAGGTTTGGCCGAGCAGAGGATAAATTGTTCTGGGATGTTAACAAGTATCGCATCAGATCTTTGCTGACCCACTCCCAACAGTTGATCAGGAGTTTTTAGATCTTACCATGTTCTGTTAATAACTTACTATTGTCAGCATATTCTATGAACCATTGCACTGCTGAACATCTGCTTTGGAATAAACAGGCATGGGCATTCCAGTAGTCAGCCCCTAATCACAATTAAAGAGTATTTTTTCCCATTAGATTGCTTCTGAAAAGAAGGACATGCATAAGCAGGGGGGCAAGTTTTTTCAACAGCCTGATAGGAACCCCACCCTTAAGCTGGCTAGTACTGAACACAGAAAAAAAAAGTGATTTATGCTGAAGCCTCAAAGGTTTAAGATTGTTCATCTGTTTCTTGACAGCTGAATCTACAGCCTCTTGGGTCGGAGGTGGGGAATCCAGTAATGATGATCATGGTTTAAATGCCAAAATTAACTGTCTGCTGGCCTAGATTCCCTCTTCAGTTTCAAGCAGGAATGGGCAGGTGAAAGTAAAAAAAATCAGCAGAGGAGGACAATGAAATGATAAAGTCAAGTAGAATTCAGTTGTACTCTGAGCATTTCCTTCATTAACTTCTCTGTGATAATTGTTTCTTGTCTTTATCTCTTGGCTAAATCTCTGGAAAAGTGTTGCCAGAGGCTTTTCATGGTACTTTGGACAGTGCCTGTATGCAGTGATTTCTGCCCAAAATGCCGTGGCTTTACTCAAACCTAGATGCCCCTTTGGAGCTGTAATGGAAACTAGAACAAGTGGATGTTGAGATTGAGTAAAGACCATTAAAGTATGTTTGAGGAATGTGTCTTGACAATTTTTTGGCAGATGGAGAGCAGACAAAGATTCAACACAGATATTCCCTGGCCCTCTGAGAAGTGTTATTTGTTATGCTGTGGGCTCTCAGCTTTGCCAGAGTTTCTAATCACATGTTAAATTAACAAAATGTTAAGCCAGTGTTGTAGCTTGTCCCACCATAGGTCAGATCAGACTATGGGTGGCAAGAGTAAAATCCGAGTGTAATTTCAGATCTCAGGAAGGTGGGACTGTGCATTTCTGGTGCAGCAGACTTGCATGGCACTAGCACAACAGCATATTTCTGAGGAGAAAGTCTCTCTCCAAAACATCTGGCAGTTAGAGATGCTCTGGTTTCAAATGGTTCTGCTGAATTCCCAAGACAGAAGGGCCTAGAGAAGGCACTGTTAGCCAAAAAGACCAGGAGTCCCACAGCAGCTCCCACTCTGCTCATGGTCAGGGGTCTGAGCAACTGGAGGAAGTAATTGGGTTTATTTATCTCTCTTGCAAGTTCCACGGTTCTGTTGCGTGCCAGATTCTGCAGATTATCACCCCTGCTATAAAATACACTTCTAGGAGTCACTCAGAGTGGAACAAGTCTTTCAAACTGAGACTGGTGAGGGAAAAACCCATTTCTGTACTCCCTCTGCCTTTGATTGCAGTATGGGTCTACAATGGATCGATAAGGTATTTCCCCCACCCCATTCCTAAGAAAAACCTACATCTTTATACTGATTCATGGTTTTAGAAAACCTTTACCTTCAGAGCAAGGATACTCCTGTAAAGCTAGGGACGAAATCTAGAGCTCAGGACTCCTTTTGAAGCTCTCTGCGTGCTCTTGTACTGGAGGAGTTTGGAAGCCAGAATCCATCTGGGCAGTAACAGGAGATTTCAGACTCCCTCTTGTGGCCGCGTTAAGCTGATTTTGGGCATCTCCGTGAGGATTTTGCCATCGTGAAAATCCAAAGGCTACTTAAATACAGAAACTTGATTAGATCTTTTGTCTTTGCTCTAATATTCACGTTGTTTCAACTTGATTGTACCTACATATAAAAACTCTTGAGTACGAAGGGAGAAGAGGAAGAATAGTGGTTTGAAAATGTTCTGATTGCCTCAGTCACATCCGATGTGGTTTAAGGAAGTTAAGGTAGAGTCGAAGTAGATGGAGGTGGTTGGGAAGTCGCAGTGTACATTGTAATTCCTTCTCTGGATCCAGAAAGGAGATGACCCTGGTGCTGCAGAGAGCAGGGTGGTTCTGCACCTGTGGGGCTGGTGTGAAATGAGTGGGACGGGCAAGGATGGGGAGCAGGTTAATTGCAATATTTACCTTTGTATGAAAGCACGTTATTTCTCTTTGTTAGGAACAGACATGGCCTCACCAAATGGTCTTACTAATGTTAATAATTCTGTTAATAATTTTCTGGTTTTTCATGTGAGCCCTTCTACTTGGGGACTTGATCTGAATCTCAGGCGCCTTCTGCGTGGCTGTGTATGGTGCAAACAGTACTTTGGCAAAGGGAGGAGGTCTGAGAAAACACAGCACAGCAAACTAGAAACAAATAGTCCGTGGTGTGAGTTTGGCTTTAAAGCAGTAAATCAGCACTGCAAGCAGAAGCAGATGCTGGAGGAGGGGTGGCTCCCAGACCCCCAAGGCGGGTCAGCAGCAGCTCAGTCTCTGGTGCAGGAGTTATTCCTGGGCTTGGTTTCTGCTTCAACAAATTTCTCCACTCCCACGTGCTGCCAAAGCCTTGGCAAGCCCTACACAGGCATGGTGCAGGTTCTTCTGTGCTTGGCAAGGGCAGGCAGTGAGGGAGGAGAGCCCCGTTCCTCTGTGCCCCAGGCTGTGCCTGGCTGTGGAGAGCTGCTCCAGGCTGTCCCAGGGCTGGGACACAAGCAGAAGCTGCTGGGACATGAGAGTTTGGCTGTACCTGATATATCCAGGAATAGGGGCTCAAAGAAACGAAGAGAACATTTAATGGGGTAAAAGCTCTTTTACCTTGCCTGCATCCCAAGCATCTCTCCACTGCTGCTGCCTGAGAAATATCTTAGATCACATTTGTCTGTTGCTGGTGCCTGAACAAAAGGATTCCAATCTGCAAGTTCCTGTGCTCTTAGCTGGGCTTGGCAAGTGCAGGTGGTTCAAGGGAGTGTTTGGTTCACACTGTGTTCTGCAGCACAAACTGGCAAACGGCTTTTGCAGTTTCGATAGGTTTTAAATTAATTTCTCTCTTCTCACCAGGGTAAATGAGGGCTGGGAAGAATGGCCATGCCTGTTGCTTTGTTAAGCTCGGCTTTGGCTCCAATTCTGGCACCAAGAAAGGAAATAAAATACAGGGAAGGGGAGCTCTATAAAAGAGCTATGGGTCTACTCCCAAGTTGATAGGTTAAACCACACAAAACCCTGAATCTGAGGCATTGCGCTAATATTTGTAAAATCAGCATGGCAGCTCTGTTAAGGGCTATGAGTCACCCTGAGGGTGGTTCAGCTCTTTATAAGTAGTAGCACAGTCTTCTGCTTCCATGCAAACAGGAGCGAGGATTTTAATAGAGCCAGAATTACCCCTTTGGTTAGAGCACTGTCTGACCTCTGCTTTGTTCTCGCTGCCTCCCGTGTGCAGCTGTGCCGAGACAGGAACCTGGCCCAGCTTCGGGAGAAAAGGGCTGGATGGAGCCCCCAAATGCGGGATCAGTGGAACCCTCTCTCCCCGCCGCCCCTCCCGTGCCCGGCCCGCGCTCTCTCCAGGCTCTGCCCTCGGCTCCCTCGGCTGCTCCGGAGGGCCGGGGCGCTCAGGTGTGGCCGCCGGGGCTCCGGCTCTCAGGAAGCCGCTGACAGCGGGGCTGACCCGGCCATGTGCGCACAGCGGGAGCCTCTGCCCGTCCCCAGGCGCGGCCTCAGGCGCTCGTGGCCAGCCTGCGCTCCAGGCTAAACAGAGGAAGGTGAGGGTCAGCCGCCGAGAGCTCTGCCCAAGGCTCAGGAAGCACATTTTGGCAGAGGAAAGAAATACAATACAAGCAGGGAGGGAAACTCGACTTCCATCCGACCCCCTCCAAGAAGCCTTTGGCTCCCTACAGCTGCTGGAGTCTTTACTACCAGTTACTGGGCTCTTTATTTTTACAGGCTTTCATGTGTTTGTTTTCTGTCTCTTAGACCAGTGTTGCAGAGGGGACAGAGCAGAGCAGAACAGGAGCAGTAAAGACTGGAGGGTACAGCCCGGCACAGGGGGACAGGCAATCCAGCTTCCCTTTCCTGCCTGTCACTATCTCATCGGGTGGCCTTGGGGCACTGTCACTTCCCTCTCTGCCCTGGCTCCTCTGCGATGGGGTGGTTCCACCCAACACAGCTCTCTGCTTGTTTACTGTCTTTGTCCTTGTGAAGTGCCTTAGAGGAGTCTTGGGGGAAGCTCTGCCTGGGCAGGGCAGGCACAGCCCCTGGCCCAGCGCTGTTCTCCTTCCCCAGAGCAGCAGGAGCCACGCGGTGACAGGCTGTGGGTGGGCAGAGAAGTGGCTGTCACCTGCCCCGAAGCCTCTGCCCTCTGTGAGCGCCCAGGGAGGCAGCTGGAGACCTCACTGCAGGCTGGAAGGTGAGAAATGTCTCTCTGAGCAGTCTTGGAGGGGTATTTCCAATTCTGAACTCCTCCTGCCTTTCAGAGATTATGATGGCAGCACCCTGCCTTCCACTCAGAGCCATCCTTTGCCAGTGACTGGCAATGGCTGCGTGCAGGGAGCCAAGGAGCAAGGGAGGGGGTTACAGCAGAGACAGTCCCCAGAACACGTGTAGCATCCAGCCCTTGCACACCCCTCTCTGCTCTCCATCACCACTTGCTCAGAGCCTTTGTTTCTTCTAACCATGACTGAAACCAGTTGTGGGAGGTTGTGCTCAAGCATGACATAATGTGAGTCTGGGACTCCACTGGAGGAATCCTTTTGAAGATTTACTAGTCTGGCTAATTACAATAAAACTGTGAAGGTGCCGTGTTCTAAATCACCAGCAATTAATAAGCGGAGGTTTCTGCTTTCTTGTGCTTTTTGCTAGGACACAAACCAGAGTGATTCTGGCTACATCAGTGGACCTTTCATTCAGGAAGGTCTATCAGAGGGACATTAACGTGTTCACAGAGCCATTGTCCATCTCTGTTTTTGGTAGCTGATAATTTGATTTAAAAGATGACACTTCATTGCTCCTTTCTCTGTGCATTGCCTTTCTGTGTTTTTTTCAGCTTGAGCAGCAGCAAAGGCCTGCAGGATTTATCTGCTGTTTATTGACATTTTCCCTTTCTGAAGTGCATCCTTATGTTACCCCACAAAGTTCAGCCTGTGTCAGCCACAGACGGGTGATTTGAGGAAAGGCAGCATTAGCTGGAAATGCCCCTTCCACCCTCGTTCTCTCACAAAATACCCACATTAGCCATGCACTTAAAAATTCTGAATTTGAATATCTACTTCCCTTTTAGCTGTTGTTGACCTTAAAATAGGTATTTGCTATCCATCTTCATCTGTATCCTACTTTTGAGAGGATGTGTCGTTCCTTGTCATCTGGAGTAAGCCTGTGGTGTCTCATTCTCTGCTGGGAACGGGTCTGCTCCCTCTCCGTGTCCCTGCCAGGCTGTTCCATTTCCTCTCCTCTTTTGCCCTGGGGTTGTAGCTGGGGTCACACAGGTTGGTATCTCACCTGTAGCTTTCCTATCCACATTCACAGGTGAAATCCTGTGTTAAGACTCCGGAGCTGTGGAGAACCTCGGGGACTTCAAGCCCATCTCGGTGTTTCTTTCAACCACCACAGGCCACCTGCCCCATGGATCTGGGAGGAGAAAGGCTGAGCCCCACAAGCACTGCTGGAGCTCTGTGTCCACCTGTCTCCAATGTTTTCAGAGCACCTGGAGCAGCCCAAGCTCCCAGGTCCTGGCGCCGGGCCGAGCCCGTCGGTGGGATGTGGGTGGCTGGGCCCTGGTGGGCAGGCAAAGTGCTGTCGGAACAAAACTGAATTGAAGTGATTCTTTTCCTCTCCCCTTGGCCTGCGAGGAAGTCTTTTTCCATTTACTATAAAACATGGTCCTTAATAGTGCTGAAGTGTTCTACATATTTTAAATAAACATGAGTGGATTTGAGCCCAGGAGGACATGAAAGAATGCAGCATTTGCGGGGTACCGGCCCGGCACACATGTCAGCAATTTGGCTGCCTTGTGTACTTTGGCTTTTAAAAAAGCATTTTAAAGTAAACAAATGAAGGAAAATCTGGCAGCTGGATTTCAAAGTAAATTGCTTTCAGCTGATATACCCTGTTTCCAGCTTGCTTGGGTAGTATCAAGCCATACACATCCAGCGAGAGGAGCGAGCGGCCAAGGAGAAGAGCGGGGGCGGGAGACAGAACAAAAGCAGGGAAGTTCTGTGGATTTAATTCTTCCATTTCCTTCCTTTGCACCAAGCCCTCCCTGCCTGTCAGTGCCCTCTCATCAGCCAGGCAGGTTCATGCTTCAGACAGCAAACTGTGCTTTATCTTCCCCTGGGTCCTGTTCTGCCAGGTTCTACCTCCCTTCCATCGGGTCTGGTGCAGGAATGGGATGGTGTGGGATGGGATGGGAGTAGCATAGAATGCTGCTCAGCTGTGACCTGTAGTGCTGCTCGAGCTGCTCTATCAAACCCTCATCCCAGCCACGGCCCCACCAAGCATGGGGACAGCCCCATCCCACAGCCCAGAGCAGCGGGATGAATCCATCCATGAGGGCTTTGGGAAGTGTGGGTTGGGATGCTGCTCCCCTGGGACTGCCAGCCTGGGGAGGGCATCACCGCTCTGCCGGTGGAGGGAAGCAGAGGTGGAAGTGACAGAGATAACAAGAGATAACAGATTCATTAGAGGAGCAGGGCAGCGGGGAGGCCCCACTCCTGCGGAAGGGCCTGGAGTGTCCCCGAAGGAGGAGACTCAGCAAATGCTGACAGATGACAGTGAGGTCCCGGGCTGGACAAAGGGGGAGGTTGCTGAGGTCACACTTCGGCTCAGCTTGGGGCTCCTTTTGCTTTGACTTGCGTTTCCTCAAGTTTATAAAACTTTCCACGGGTTGGTTCAGTGGAAAGGGCAGAGGAAACTGGTGGGTCTGGAATCCCAGTGGTGTGGGGCCAGGGCAGGGCTGCTCCGAGCCCTCGGGCAGCCCCTGCACGCACGGCACTCCTTCCTGGGGCTGTGAGCTGGGGTGAGCCGTGGAGTGTCCCCAGGGCTCCCAGAGGTGACACAAGGAGGATGAGATGCTGTGGGCAGGTACCCTGGCTCAGCACCCCTGCGGAGCCCCACGGGCCCGAGCAGAGCACAGACACCTGGGTGACTGTGGTACAGGTGTGGTGGCCCCATGGACAGAGCGTGTAGGTGGGACCTCCTGTGCCTGCACCGGGAGCTGTGGCATTTGTCCAGTCCTTTGGGAACTGCAGCCATGCCACAGGCGATGCCAGGCTGGCAGGTGATGCCAGGGTCACGGGTGATGCCGTGCTGGCAGCTTGTCCCTGATGCTGCAGTGCCCCATGAGCACTCCGGAGCCAGGAGAGAGGCAACCAGAGCAGAAGGGACAGTGTCCCTGCAGCTGCCTGCGAGAGCTGCTCCGCTCCTGGCCGCGCTGGGGCTGCAGGCACGGCTCTGTGTGATTCTCTGTGCGATGCTCTGTGCAAAGCAGCAATTATTTAGTGTGCGCCCCTCTAATGGCTCTTCTCCTCCCTGTAACTCAGCACCTGGGCTCCCTTTCCCAGTTCAGGACTAACTCTGGGCTCCTGGCAGTGCAGAGGTGCTGTCAGCTGGAACCTGCAGGGCAGAGCCTCGGCGTGGGCAGTGTGGGAGCTGGAGGCAGCCGGGGCTCAGCCGCTGCCCTCGGCTCGCGCTGCCAGTGGGGCCGGCTGTGCCCGCGTTCCGGCACGGCTCTCATTATCCCTTGGCACGGGAGGGCCCTGGCACTGCCCACACGCACCTGCCGGCACCAACGAGCTCACCGGCATTTTCTTGTCCCTCATAAACATGATGGAAAGTCGTTTTTTGGGTCGTTTCCTCACTGCCGCCCCTCCAGCCTCCTGCCCTGGCTGGGGAGCACACTCTGGGTGGGTTCTCCCTGCAGGGAAGGCAGCCTGTCCCCCCTGCAAAACAGGTGCAGGGAAGAGGCCGTGGGACGTAAAGCAGAAGAATCTTTTGGCCATGCAAACAGCCCCACAGTGGCCACTGGCCTCGTAGGAAGGCGGCCGCAGTGATGGAGGACTCGGTGCCAGCAGCTGCCCGTGGCACCTCGGGTGGGCAAGGGCCAGGGAGCTGCCCCATGCCAGGGCTGACACAGAGGATTTGCTCCTCGTGCAGGGGCAGCTGCAGGTGCGGGGAACACTGAAATGTCCTTTGATGGGTTGGAAACAACCCCACAAAGACAGTTGCTCTGGATGTCCCTGTGATTAAGGGAAGGATATGTAAATGTATATGGCCGTTGTCATGGCTACTGCAAGATTCCTGGGGAGGCAGAGCCCCTGGGCCAGCCCGGGTCAGGATTTGCATTCCCGGTGTACCCCATGGTGCTGGCACGGGAGCAGCCAGATTGTGCTGGCCCTCATGCCACTGCCACATCCCCAGCACAAGCAGGGGACAGTGATCTCACTGCTCACCATCCCATGGCACCAGCTGCCCCATGGCAGCACAACCTGAGCGCTGCAGCCTCTCACCAACACGGGTGCACCCCCAGCCTGGTGATGGGGTCCCCTGGAAGAAAACACCCTCACAGGAGGGGTGTCCTCAGGTCCAGTGGTCAGGTGTTGTCATGCAGCAGCAGAAAGCAGCAGCTGGATGAGGATGGGAATGCCCTGTGTGCCCATGACCCTCCCATCCCAGCTGCACGAACCCCCAGCCCACCTCCCACCGGGCCAAGGAGAAGGAAGCCCTTCCCCAGCAGCTCATTTTTGGCTGATTCCATAATGCTGGGAGGGAACAGGGCCTTCGCCTGTGTGGAGCATGTGGAGCCTCCCTGCCTGAAGCTCTGGTGAGTGCTGTGGGTGCAGGGTTTTGGTGGGGTGGGTTGTGCCGTGGGTCGGGCTGTGTCACCTGCCAGTGTGGCTGTCACAAGTCCTGGCAGGAGCCCTTGTTGGGCATCTCAGGTGCTGTTGGGAAGTGGTTGTGCCTGTCCATGAGCTCTGCCCTGGGATGTGCCAGGTGGCTGCAGCCGGAGTGGGAGGGTGAAACCCACTGGTGTCCAAGTGCTCATAACCCAAAAGTTCCTGGTGACCAGTTGTGTGCCCATCTCCTCCCCTGCGGGATGGGCAAAGGGGGTTTAAGCCTCTGAAAAAGAGACAAGTTCCTATAAACCGAGAAATGAGAGAAGGAGGAGAACTGAGCCTGCTCCTGGTGTCCCCTGGTTATGGGCAGCGTTGCCAGACCCAGCCCTTGTGGGTCCCCAGTCCCCTGGGGCACAGGGACCCCTGGTCCCACAGCCTCTCCCTGCCCATCCCTGGGTCTCTCTACAGGCCGAGGGCTCAGCGTGCGAGGCCAGCCTCTGTCTGCTGTTTCCTTATAATTTAAAAGCCTTCCTCACATTAATCTTTTTATTTTTATTTTGACAAATGTATGTTTCCAGGAAGTTGCTGAGGTCAAAGCAGCATCTGTTGCTCGTTATTTTGGGGGATGCAGAGGGTCTTTGCGAGGGTTTCCAAAGCAACAAGGAATTAAGTGGTTTGTAAAGCGGAGAGCAGGAATGAGGAGCAGGCTGGGGCTTCCCGAAAGGCGGCTGAAGATGCTGATGAAAATCAGATCAACTCGGCTCTATTTTCTTGGAAACTTGATCTATTTTTCTTGTACAACTGTCAGCCTGACTCCCGTATTCCAAGTGCTTGGCCACTGCCAGCTCCACGTTTCAGCGCTGGGATTAGCGTGGCCCCGGTCAGACTCACTTTCCCCGGCTCGTGCCGGGCCCTGCGGGATGGGAGTGGAGCTTTTGGGAGTGGCAGTGCATGTCCCCTGGTGTGGCCCTGACTGGGGACACGGGCCAGAGACCCCAGGGATGGGCAGCAGGCCACTGTCCCCTGCCCCAGGGCTGTCCCTCACCCCCCGAACTCACACCATGACTTGCCCAGTGCACCCCACAGGGGGCCTGTGGCCAAAAGTGCTTCTTCTTTCAAAACAAGCTGAGGAGAGTCTGGTGCCAAGGCGAGGGCTGCAAGGAGCCCAGGAGATTTATCGCTGAGGAAATACTTTCTCCAGCGAGGGCTGACGGCCGCAGCAGGAACAATGGGAGATTCGCAACGTGAACAAAGCTGATTTCGTTCTTCTTTTTATCAATGCTTTTTCCTTGCGGATCCTCCCTTCCTGGAAGTGGGAGATGCAGCTTCCCCCGCGCGCCGGCCGTGTAATCAGCAGGAATGGCCATATCCTGGCTGGGAAGCGAGCTGTGAAACGCTGTCGCCCGCAGTGATTTATGAGCCCGTGGCAGCGGCCAGCGGCGGGGCTGGCCCGGGGACAAGGTGCCAGGGCGCGTGCAATATCCACGTATTCTTTCTGCTCCTCGCCGGGTCCCCGGGGAGCCGCCGGAGGAAGTTAATGGATTAGACACACACGTTCCACTTGATTTTTATTTTTTATTGCCGTGTCTTTCCAAATGCCTTTAGCAGATGCACGAGCACAATGGGGTCGGGCGATGAGCATCCCGGCCGGGCGGGCAGCGGGGCAGCAGCCAGGCTGGAAAGGTCAATGTGGAGAGTGCTTGCGTGGGGACATCGGGACAGCCTGTCCTGGCGGGTACAGTCCTGCCCCACCGGGGCCACGCTCAGCACCGGCTGCTGCTGTGGAGAGCAGGGATAAGGTGATTGCGGCTCCTCCGCGGCCGGTGCTGCCCAGCAGCCTGAGGCCGCACAGCCCCTCGCCCGCCGTGGCGGAGGCAGCCGGTGCCGAGCACGGTCTCTCACCGTTCCTGGAGCCGTGATGTCCTTCCCGAGGGACTCACGCCTGTGGAAGTGGATCGTTCCACTCCCAGGCTCACACTTCTGCCATATTATGCAATCTTCACCCGATACTGGGAATATGAAATAATTATTCCAAGTGATCAGATTTTAATTATGCAACACAGAGGATGATTATTGTACGCCAAATTGGTGCCGAGTGCTTAGTTATGTATATGCCAAATTTAGTCTATACTATTATACCCAGTGGGTGGCCGTAGACAATCAGGAAGTAATTAGTTTTGCTGGAGGTTGTTCGCCTGCCTGGTTCGCTGTGCTGTCTAGGGAGCGTCTTGCTGCGCTCCGTGAATACCGCGGGCTCCGAGTTCAATACCGTCTTTTTGTGACAAGCTAATAAGCTGTCTGCATGGCGGCCTGTAATTAGCGCTGTCGATATTCATTTGGAAACGGAGACCGCTCTGAGCGGCTCCGCCGACGGCGCTTCCCTTTGTGGCGGCTCTGGGCTGGTCCCTCCTCACCTCCGAGGAGGGCGATGGGTGCGCAGGGACGGGAACGCGGGCGGGTGCCGGAGGCGCTCGCGTGTGTGCGGCACCCTCGGGTCCCCGCAGAGGAAAGCACCAGCCATGGGGGTGCCGAGCCCCAGGGATCAACACCTGTCCCCCACCCACTCCTGTGCCACCCCGGCCTTGTGCTCCATGGGGCAGCTGCCCCAGGTGTGGGATGGCCCCAGGGCTCTGTCCTGCGGCGCTGGCCAGGAAGGCTCAGCTGGCGTGGGGTGTGTGGTGTCAGGGGGATGGGGACGTGGAGGGGGCTTGCGCTGGGGTGGCCACCCCCTCCCCAGAGTGGGGCACTCGGGGAGCCCTGAGCATCACTGGGCTGTGCTGAGGTGCTGCATGGTTGCACCTTTCCAGGCAGCCTGATCCTGTGGGATCTGGGCTCTTCCGCCGAGGTCTCACATGCAGAATTCCTGGAAGGCCTGGGGCTACATGAGCGGGGAGATCGCTGGAGCATCTGCCCCCTGAGTGGTGTTCGCAGCTGGTCAGTGTTGTGGGGGCACCAGGAACCATCCACTTCTGTTGGAATGGTCTGGATCTGCCGGGCGGGAATTGTCTGAAGTATGGAGCAACTTTTACCTCTGTTACACAAAGGAAACTTTCCTCCTCTTTCTGTCGGAGATGCTCACTCCATTGAGATGATTGGCATACTGGAGAGCTGAGAAACTAAATTGTTTATACACTAATGAATAGAAGCTTGATTGCAAGATCCTGTTTGGAAAATTATAGTGCTGAATTGAAGCCGTACAATTACATCCAAAATGCTGCATATTCATTTCATCTGCTTTGCATAGAGATTAACAAGCGAGCCCTAAAGCAGACTCTGAAATTAAAGCTAACACCAGATTTAGTCACAGGTTACAAACTAAATGGCATTGTTTGATGGATATGAATCTTTACCACCTGCCTGCCTGATGATTGCTAGCAGCTTAGCAGACAGCAAAGGAAAAAGTTTCTTCCCATGAAGGAAGCATAATAAGGCTCTGGGCTGGAAGTGCCCCCTCCCCACGCAGGCAGCCCCCCTGGCAGATGTCTGCAGTGGGCCTGGGGAAGGGGGTCCCTGCTCCCCACTCTGCCATGCTGGAGGCTGCACCCACTCCGTGGAGGGATGGAGAGTGGCCCTGAGACCCTACAGAGGTTCTGTGTGCTGAGTCCCTCCATTTGGGCCCCCCATCTTGCACGGGGGGACAATCTCACAGGGTCCTCGTCCTGCAGTCTCTGTGCTGATTTGCCCCTGGATTTCCTTCCTCACCTTGCAAGGGTCAGGAATCTGCAGAGGGCAGAGGTCTCTTGCCCGTCCTGGCTGCAGGCGGCCCCTGGGATCCCAGTGCCCTGGCATGCCACTGGCCCCATCCCATCCGGCTTTGCCATCTGCATTCTCCCACCTCCCATCCTGTGTGCTGGGGCCAGGATTTATTTCAGGAGCAGAAATGGGACCAGGAAAGAGCAGAAGGAGTGTGTGGGGAGCAGGGCCCTGCCTGGTGGCGCCCATCCTGGCAGGGGCTGCTCAGGGAGCAACTCAGGGGCTCAGCCATCATTCCCAGCAGGGATCTTTCCTCTTTGGGAATACCCAGGAGTTCCCAGTCCATCCCACAGGCTCAGAACCCCCTGTGCACAGGCCCCACGGGGCAGAGACACAGCACTGGCTCTGCAAATCTGACACCTTTATTTTTTTCTTTAAAAGTCCATTACCAAACCGCAGCGTCCTATGGAGGGGCTGGGCTGTCGCTACGGCACTACGGGACAGCCCAGCTGAGCTTTACAGCCCCAGCCCGGTCACCAGCCCCTTCCCGGCTCCGTCACTGCCATGGCCGGCTCTGGGTGCACGTTCTGTCACCCCCCTCTCCCTGTGGGAGCAGCACCATGCCAGGGACAGGCAGCACGGCTGCTCTAAGTCTCCATTTCTGCTTGACACTTCCCAACTTGACTCTCCAACACTTTCCCAACACCCTCTGATGAACAACCAAGGTGGATGAGCATCCCCTCGGTCCCTCCACAAAACCTGCCCTTCACCCTGTGCTCGGCTTCTTCCTTAAACCTTGACTCCTCCCAGGACACTCACATTTCCGAGACCAAACCCAAACCACACCGGAAAACCCTAAAATCAGTGCAAGGAGCAGCGTCCTGCCTGCAGCCACCAGCAGCTCGGGGGGCACGGGAGAGCTCTCTGCCTGACCCCGAGTATGGGGTGCACGCTTCCTTAGGGGGCCACCCCCGCTGCCGCAGGCTCCCAGGGCCAGCCCTGCACCCATCAGTGGCCTCAGAGGTGTGGCCCAACCTGTGTGGGCAGTGGGTGCTGGGGAGTGGGAAAAGGCACCTATGGAGTCAGTGGTGGCTTCACTGTGTGGGGACACAGTGGCGGGGCTGCTGTCCCCAAAGCAGGGCTGGGCACAGCGTGGGGCTGGTGGACACTGGCAGCCCTGGAGAGACCCAGCGTGGTGGCAGTCTGGGACACACCTCGGGGAGCTGGGCAGGGGAGTGGCACCATGGCTGTGCTGCGTGGCCCGCTCAGGCTGCCATGGGTGGCAACTGATGAACCAGAACAGCCTCTTGTCCAGCAGCCCTGCGCCGTGCCCTGCCCAGGGCTTCCACCCTTCAGCTCCCTGGGAGTTCTCTGCTGTGAGCATCCCTGGCTGTGTGAGCAGGGACAGGGTGGCAGTGTGACAGCAGTGTGAGCTGGTGCAGACTGAGGCAGGGCTGGCCAGCGCCATCCTGTGGGGTGGCCCCGGAGGTGGCAGGAGAAGCTGTTACTTGGGACAGGGACAGGAAAGGGACCCGTCTCATAGCCTGGGCACAGGGACCCCCAGTCCCAGTGCAGGGTTGTGGACGGAGCTGCTGGGGCTGCCAGCCACCAGCTGCCACCTACTGTGGCCCCACTAAGAGGGGACTCTGCTGGGCCCCACGGCAGTGTCCAACTCATCTTCGGAGAAGCTGATGTGCAAGCAGGTGTCATCTGCAGGGGAGAAGGGCAGTGAGCTGTCCGTGGGGCTGCCCAGGGCCACCAACTCCTTGGCCAGGGTCTCGCTGGCTGTTGGGTCATGGATGCTGGCCAAGGGGGACATTGGCCCACTCTCTCCAGTCCTGTCCTTGCCCAGAGTGCGCTGGCAGGTCCCAGCAGGGCCAGGCTCTGTGATGGAGGCAGCGCTCCGTGCAGGAGTCCTCGCCTCGGGGTCCAAGAGGGTGAGGGAGCTGGCAGTGATGCTGGTGAGGCTGGAGATGCTGGCACTGGGCAGGCTCAGGTGAGCAGCGCTCTCGGGCTTCACCTCCACTTCCAGGCTCGGGGAGGTCTTGCTTGACCTTTTGCGCAGGATGGGTGGTGGCGGGTTGAGCTTGGGAATGGGCGGCTGCCGCCTGCGGAGGGAAAGCAGAGAGAGGCCAGTACTTACCTGCAGCACTCAGGGTGTTCCCGCTGCAGCTGACAGGAGACAGAGGTGGCACACTCTACCTGTCCTCGTCCCCTCTGTCCGTGTCGTCCGCCTTCTGCCGGCCGCCCCCGTTGAGCAGAGCGAAGTCGCTGACCTCAGAGCCCTCCACGCGCCGGCTGAGCCCGTCCTGCCCCTCCAGCACCGCCAGGCACTCGTCCCCCTCCTTGCTGCCGTAGCGGTGGCTGCCCCTGTCCAGGCTGACGAGGTTGAGGTAGGAGTCCCTGGGGCCCAGGGAAGGCAGCGAGCCGGGGGCCACGGGGCTGCCCAGGATGCTGGCGGGGGTGGAGGTGGACGGCAGGTGGACGTCCAGGCTGTAGTGGTTCTTCAGGTTCAGGGAGAGGGACTGGGCGAGGGACAGGTTTTGCAAGGAGCGGTCAACTGTGAGAGATGGACAAGGGGCATGTGAAAAACTGGGGATCTCCAAACCAGCTGCTCCCCTGCACTGTGAAGGCTGCAGAAATGCCCCAGACCCCCAGAGCCTGCTGAGATGGTACTGGGAGCACTCTGGTTGCTTCCTGTGACTGCGAGGAATGCAGTGATTGTCCAGAGGGATGGAGCTGTGGGCATCCCAGCACCCAACCAACCCCAGTGAGGGTGTCCCTGCGCTTCCGCCGCGCCACCTGCTCATCCCGGTGCTCCTCCCGGGCCTCCAGCACTGTCAGCTGCCGCACCAGCAGCGAGACGTGCTGCAGCAGGTCGCGGTTGGTCAGCAGGAGCTGCCGCACCCGGGCCTGCGCCTCGATCCGCGCCGCTGTCTCGGCCGCCAGTTGGTCCTTCAGCAGCTGCACCTGCGGGACAGGATGGGACGGGGCGATGCCGACGGGATCAGTCGGACGGGGTGATTCGGACTGGGATGATGCGAGATGGGATCATTCGGACTGGGATGATGCGGGACGGGATCATTCGGGCTGGGATGATGTGGGACGGGATCATTCGGACTGGGATCATTCGGACTGGGATGATGCGGGACGGGATCATTCGGACTGGGATGATTCGGACGGGATCATTCGGACTGGGATGATGCGGGACGGGATCATTCGGAC
>VWPU01013571.1:28717-46550 GCA_013398955.1 Callaeas wilsoni
CTTCCCACGCCTTCCCTTCCCCTCCCCTTCCCTTCCCTTCCCTTCCCTTCCCTTCCCTTCCCTTCCCTTCCCTTCCCTTCCCTTCCCTGTGCAGCCTCCAGTACTATACGAGTCCCATTTTAGGAATTAAAGCCATGATGAATCCAAGTATTTCCAGCTCAGGAATGTAATTAATTTCAAACCAACTGACCCACATGGGGTGAGGACAGGGTGTTATCTCGGCTGCTGTTTGAACTACCCATGCTTGGAGTGCTGCCCTTGGAACTGATGCTACGGAAAACTCCGGAGTTCTCGTCCCAGCCAGTGGGGCTTAGCTGAGCGCTGCATGCTGCCCTGGAGCTGACAAACCAGCAGGGTCATTTTCCACACCCTCTGGACCACAGGCTGCTCCAGCCTCCGATCCCCCGTTCAGCATCACATCCCACCTTCCCGGGGTCACTGCCAGCCCCAGTGAGCGCAGCCCTCCCTGTGGCTCCGTCTGGAAAGCGCTGGGTTACGGCCTTCCCTCTGTCCCCCTTGGGAAGCATGTGGCTGTCGGAATGCTGTGAAGCCCCCGTGCCCGCCGGGAGCACACGCTGCCGGGGCCGGGGCCGGTGTGAATGCGGCCGGGCATAGTCTGGGGCTGTGCTGCAGTAGCTGGGCAACACGGACACAAAAGCCACGCAGGAAGCAGTGGAGACCAGGAGTGCACCTCCTGCCCAGTGGAAAAATGAGAATTTATGATCCTTGGAAACATAAAACTGCTCACTGGAAAGCAGAAACCGAAGAGGGAGTACAATAGGCAAGGAGAATGCTGGCAACATACTCAAAGTCTTTTTTTCTCATTTAAATGAGCTCCTTCCACCGTCCAGCAAACTCTCTGTAGATGCCGCGGAGCGCTCCCCATGCGCTGAGCTGAAGGCTCTGAGGAGCTATCACAGGCCTGCTGCTTTCTGGGAGTCCCTGGAAGGGCAGCAAGGAAAGGTGGCCCCAGTCCATCCCGAAGGATGCCCGGGTGGCCAGCGCTGCTGGCTGACCTCGGGCAGGGGCTGTGAGGATGCTGCCCTGGCTGCAGCAGCTGGAGGCTGATCAGGTAAGGGGGAGGAAGGGAAAGAGCTGCATTTTGTCCGGGTCTCCTTTGACATCTGAGTAATCCTGCTTCAAAGTATTCTGATGGACATGGTAACACAGGCCTTCCTCTTCATCCCCCTTCTCATTTTCAACAGATCTCATCCTTGGGAGGTCCCAGACTGCTGAAGTCTCAGACAGCCATTAAGGATAACTCGATCTTTCCACCTAAAGGTGACATTGGAAAGGACATGGCTGGAGTTCAGCTATTCCTCTGCGCCAGTCAAAAGGATGTGGAGGAAAAAGCAGTCAGAGTTACACCCACGGGAGTGAGTAGGGCTCCTGCAGGTGATGGGAGCTGGTGGGGAGCCCAGGGCTAGCAGTGGCTCTTTAATTAGTCTTTTCCACCTCTGAAAAACCACGGACTGTCCTACAACAAAGCTTCTTTGCCTGCTTTTAAAAAAGGATGGGACAAAAGCAGCCTTTTCATTGCCTCCTCCCTGTGGAAGAGATAGTGCAATACTGCTGAGCTCCATCCTGAGAGGCACAAGCAGCCTCACAGCCCAGCGCAAGGTGACATCATCTGGCCTTTGGTGCCTCTCTGACAAAAGCACCATTGTGTGTCTGTCACTTCCAGGAGCTCCCTGCTGTCCCCAGGTTTAATAGGGAGCTTTCCCACACACGGCCCTTCAGCCCTTGTCTTGCCAGGACAGGCCAAGCCCAGCTGACAGGGAAGCTGGGTTTTATTTTCCTCCCTACCTCTATTCACTTTGCAGGAAAAAACGAATTACCTTTTCCATCTGCAGTGCCTTGGATGATTAATTAGCGTCAGTAATGAAGAAGTGTCTTGGGACCCTGCCCCAACAGGAGCATGAAAATGTCCCTACCTGAAAAAGCTGCTAGGTTACTGCAGATAAAAAGTGCTAATTTCATTAGAAGCAGGTCAGATTCACCTGAAATAACCCTGAGAAGTGAAACTGCAATTATACACTGCAATATCTTCAAGTAATTCCATATTTCCTTATAAACATCTGTGTCACAAGGCCCTGCAGAGAAGGCCCTGCTTTAGTGCATGTTTCATATCCTAGTTGCCCTCCAGTCTGGTATGTAGGACAAGAGGCAAGTTAGGAGATTGGATTGCTTTAAACCTTGTCCATCAATGTTCACACAACAAAGCTCTGAAGAGCAGGAGCCAGGACTCTGCAGCAAGCTCAGAGCTCCATGAAAAAGCCCCAGACCCCCTGCATGGTTGTGGGAAGGTAATGCTGTATTTTCTACGTCTGTTTCTCACTCACAAAGCAAGGATATTCATTTTTTACTTCATTCATTCAGTTGTTCTGGTTTCAGCCAGTCCCTGCCAAGTGACAGCTACCCAGCACCTCGCTGGCAGGGCCAGGCCACCAGATACTGCTCGTACAGACAGGAGCAGGAGGCAACTGAGGATTTCTGCTGCCTGCTCCAAAATTCCTGTTGTACTTTCAGTCCCTACCCACCCCTCTCCATGAGCCTGACAGGCCACGGCAGGGGAGATGCTCCTGGCTCACTTCCTGGTATTTTGGCTAGGCTGTGCAGAGAGGGAAAAGAGGAGCTGGAAAAGTGTCCTCAGAAGCAGGAGGGGGAGATGGGACGGGGGTGATTAACAGGGCTGCTTTGCTCTGTCTCTGTGAATTGGTGTTTATTGCTTGTTAGGAGAGAGGATAAAAAGCCAATTTTGTTCTTCTGTGGCTTTTCAGAGGTGTGTTTGTGAGGCTGCTCTTCAGGAGAGCAGAGCATTGTTCAGCCCAGGAGCAGCTTGTGGCCAAGGGAGCCAGGCAGGGCCCAGCACTGCAGCGTGTGGGGCAGGGGCTCAGTGAGGGTCCTGGCAGGGCCTCACTGGCACAGCACAGAGATGGGGAGAAAACCTAATCCCACTGCCAGGCCGAGGCTCTGACAAAGGCAGGTGCTGGGATTTTAGGCCTCTAAATAATGCAACACTTTGTGTTTATGTAAGGATGCTATTTTAGTGCAGGTAGTCCAGGGGAAGGGGGGTGGCGATCTGGAGGCGAAGGCAGCCGGAGCAGGCTGGGAGCCATGCTCCGAGTGCAGGGATGGAGAGGGAATGTCAGTGCTCCTGAGACCTGGGGCAGGCAGGGCAGGTTCAGAGGAAGAGGCAGAGAAGTGCCCACACGTTCAACTTGATAACCAAGTCAACCCAGCCCCGGCTCCCAAGAGGGCCAGGTGTGACCTGCTGGGGTTCTCCACTTCCAGCACTGTGCTGCTCTGCAACCTCCTCCTGAAAGCCTCGGTGACTTCAGGGTGCTCAGCATGTCCTCCCAGGGTGGTTACCTATCCAAAGGAGAAGGAGCAATCTAGTTTGCTGTTGAGAATCTGGAGAAGCTACATCTGCATGACTAACACCTGCTCTGTGTAAATGCTGCAGGGAGGGAACACCTCCTGGCTTCCAGACTTGCTATCACACCCCATGTGCATCTCGGGTGCTGTCCTCCAGCTCTGTCTTGCCGTTTCTCCTAGCTACCTACTAGGGAAATTAGCATTTCCTTTGCATACCCACAGCAGAGTCAGGAAGCTGGACTTGGCACCTTTATCTTTGAGCAAGCTAGAACGAAGACTTGATCTCCATTTGCATTCAGAACCAGCACTTGATTACAAACTAGACCAGAATGACAATGGGGGGATGCTGAGTGTGCTGCTGTACACAGACCAGGCTTCAGCACTCCCTTGCTAGGTGCAATCTATCTTCGTTCTACTTCAGGGCAAAGAGCTCTTTGTTAGCTCAAGCCCTGAGTGCAGCTGAACCTTTCTACACCTCAGAGCCAGCAACTCCCATGAACAGCCTTGCTATGTACTGGTTTGAGACACTCAGGGACCGAGATAATCTGCTTTATTGCCAGGCAAGGAGACTTTTTCTATGTAGCTGTTAATACTATCGATCTCCAGCAGTTCCACTTGAGAAAACATTTCTTACAGAAAACCCAGTGACTTATAGTCGACCTCCAGGCGCTGCTCTGAAAGGATGTGTTTGCATCTGTGAGCAGCAACAGTACAGCAATTGCAGCCAGGAACAGGCCATTGAGCTTGGAGGGGTCAGACACCACAGGGCCACAGGGGCTGTGTGTGTAAGGTCTGTTAGTACAGGCTTGGCGTGCAGTACTGAAAGATCCTGCTTCCTTAGGAAAATCAGCAGCCAGGCCCAACGCTCAGATGCAACTGTTCAGAGGGATTTTCTAAAGCACACAAGTCCTAATTCCCGTTGATATCAGAATCTTGGTGGCACAAATGTCTTTTGCAATCTGCCCACGAGCTCTTGTATCATGTGCATTCCTGGAGTAAAGCAGAAGTGAAGACAGAAGGGAGCTCACCCCTCTCCCGCCAGGCTGCCCTGAGTATTACCCAGATGTGCAGCCCTGAGCAGAGCCAGGCACAGCACAGTTCCCATGCTGCTACTCTCCAAGTGGGCCTTGGTTAGAAATTATTGAGTGCTAATGAAACTGCAGTTCCTAAACTTAAAGGAAAGTCTCTGGGTTCTCCTCAAACTGTCCATGAAACTTCACTCAAATTTGGAAACAAGACTGCTACTATAAGAGAAAGAAAATTCAAGTCTAATTGTGCCATTTCCAAAACTCCAGAATATTAAGCAGTTCAAGGACTCTATTAGCCTCAGGGGAGCTACTGAGATTAGTGAATCATGATGAGAGAAAAGCCTGGGTTTAGATAGGGAAATTATGGAAAAAGAGGGTTTTATGCTCTAAGTATTTATTGTCACTGATGTCTTGTCACCAGAAGTGTACCAGAACATCACAGGCTCCTCTCTCTCCCCAGTGCTGTTCCCCACGTCCCTGGGCTTGCAGTGGTGTCAGCAGGAGGCGTGAAGCTGTGGACATCAATGCCTCCTGCACTGCTCACACACAGGTCAGTGATTAACCCCAAGCCTGTTCCCTGCCCCAGCTCACAGCTCCTGCCCCCAGCTGGGATGCAAGGAAGCGAGAAGAGCAGGAGACCAGCACTGCCCTGGGGGCAACAACATGAAAATAGGAAAATGTGCCTGGGATGGAAGTTTATGCCCTGTAATCATTAACAGCAGGAGCACAGGCTGCAGCAGGACTGAGCAGGTCCGTGATGGTGTGGGATCACTGAACCTTTAGTGCTCCATGAGCTCTGTGTGGCTCTGCAGTAGGCAAAGGACACTCAACAGGTGGCAGGTGGCATTTGAGCCTGAAGAGTACCTGTGTGCCTTACACCCTCCTGAGGCAGCTGTGACTGCCTCATCCTCCACCACACTGCATCTGGCTTGAACACGTCCCTCGGCTCTTCTTCATCTGACAAAAAGAATTTGATTTTTAGGAAGAAAAGCCTGGAGCTCAGAGGGTTTGGTGGGATTCCAGGGAGTACCTGGAATTGGACCTGGCTGTGCAGGGAGCAGGGCGATTGGGGGCCCTGGCCTGGGATGCTCCCTGCAGTGCCCAGGGCCACATCCTGCCCTCCAGCAGATCCACCCGGGCACGGTCTCTGCAGCAGCGGTGACAGAAGGATGGAGGAAGTGGGAAGTGACTCAGGTGTCCTGAAAGCTGTCAGGCGGCTGCCAATTAGTCCAAATAACCTATCTGGTCCAGGGAAAGGACATTTAAAGAATGTCTAATCACTGCCACAGGAAAGAAAGAAAACCATTCCATAATGCCTTCAAAAAATCCCTGCTCCCTCATCAAAGCATCCTTCCTTCCAGGGACCCATTCAGGACTTTTATGCTGTAGATTTATCACACTGTTATTTGGTCAAAACATGAAGGAGCTTGTCAAAGTACTATGTAAAGTAGCACGGATTCTGTCTGCCTTCAGGCCTCATTTAGTACAGAGCAAAAGCAGATCGAAGAAAGCAAGCGTAGAACCAAGCTATTGTTAGCAAATCTTATTTTACTGGGCTGAATTTGGCTTTGTGGTCACAGTCCCTCAGGGTCCCTCTCCTCAGAACACTGATCAATAAAGTACAAAGGGCCTTTGCAAGGGACAAAATCGAGACAACATCTACAGGGGCACCCACTGCTGTGCACCGGCTCTGGCCTTCCTCCTGTGTCCAGCAAGACTCAACCTGAGAACCAGAAAGGCTCAGGCAAAGCATGAGGATTACACTGTAGCTGCAGGCTGATTCTTTTTCAGATTTTTCTCTGCATGAAGGGAGACTCACGGGACAGATTTAAGTGTTTGTGTCTTCATGGGCTGTTCTGTTTTGTTCCTGAAACACATCGCCCTGCTCTGCTGGAAATCCACCCCTGCACTTGTACTAGCTCCACAAGGAGGGTCTCTGCCCCACCCATGGACAGCCCCAGCCCTGTGCCCCTGCAGTTGTCACTCAGGTTTAGGCAGCTCCTCGTTACCAAGCCAATCCAACGTGCTCTCTACACTCTGGTTACCTTCTCAATTACGTTTTTTCAGGCACCAACAAAGAAGCAGCTTTGAGTCGTGGCTGAGTGTTCTTCACCAGAATGTAATTTGAAAGCCATTATATTTCATCTCTGTAATACTCTACAACCAGTAACATAATTGGTGAAAAAGCCTCTTTATTTCAAACTAGATAAAAGCTTTGCAGAGATCTCATACAGTGATATTTTAGCTAGTGAAATTAAACGCTTCAGTAATATAATGATCATACTGTTAAAGCCACTCTATTTTACAATTAAAAGGTACCTGCTTCATTGCCAAGATTCAGCATCAGAAAAAAAGCTCTGTCTCGTTCTATTTAGCACTAACATTTTAATTTAGCTTTTATCCATTTAAATGCTGCTTTTATTAGCCTTCAACTAAACTCCAATCCACCATGACTCTTATGCAAAACAGAATTAATGTGCCTGACTGGTTCCACCCCCTCGCTGGAGAAGCCATGGAGTTCTGAGGGCTCTGAGGAAGGCACTAAAGGTCGCTGTTGCCTGGAGATGACACATTTCACTGACTGATCCCTCCACCCATCTGTTATCAATCCCGCGCCGTGCACTCTGAACAGGGTGGAAGAACCGAAGCATCTCTAGTCACCGGCCACTCCTCAAAAACTGGGTCATAGCACGTGGCTACTGAAAAAGCCCTAAGCTGCCTTCTGGCACAGTGGCCTGTATTCACAGCTTGACCAGTCCCCACTCATTTCAGCTCAGAGGTTAAATGACAGAAGGTAACTAATTATTCTGTGGCAGGAAGTCCAGAGGTGATTTAGGGTTGGGGATGAGCAGGGTGGAAATCTGCAGGAGTTTCTAAGTCAGTGGGGCAGCTCCATGGCACAGTGAGACCCCCCCAAGAAGTGAGCAGAAGGTTGGATTCTTGTGTAATCTCAGAGGTGTTTTTTCCTCTCCTCCCACTCAAGATGCACAAGCAGAGCATTGTCAGTTCTCCACCACAGTCACACAATGCTGCCTAGAAACACTGTGCATGATGCTGCTGCAGAAACAGCTCATTAAGAGCTTCTTCTCTTTGTTTTAAGACAATACGAACAGGAGAAAATGGGTAAAACAAGCTTGGGATTGTCTGAGACATAGCAGACACAATTCTTCTGGAAAGCCAGCTTCCACATTTTGAGTTATGTTTTTTGCAAAGCTAGGAACACAGCACGTGCATGGAGCACACCAGAGCCTGTCAGGGTGACCTTGGACCAGAGAACACATGGAGAGAGGCCTAAGGAGCTGCACCTGCATGACCCACCCTCCCCAAGCCAGCCTTTCCCTTCCTGGGGCCTTCATGGCAAGGGATCCCAGGGAGATCTCGTCCCACCTGGTGTTTTGGCTAATTGGTGCTGCAGGGCAGACTGGGAAGGGGCAGAACTCAGTGGCAGGGCAGGAAGCCGTGCCTGGAGGCAGCATGGGAGCAGGCTGAGGAGCAGTGCCTGGGAGGTTGCAGCTCCTGCAGTCCTGAGTTGAAGCCACTTGTTTTGCCTGGAGAAATGGATTCTTGCCAGACCTTCTGCCAGAGGGCTCACCTCCTTCAGCATCCTGTGCTGCACACAGGTAAGACCTGTAATGTGTTTGTTCTCCCTTAAGGTAAGGTGGCATATCTGTCAGGGCCTTTACCTTCCTAAAGACCGGGAAACAGACTGGGGGAACCAAACCTGGGGCCATTTGCAGTGTGGAGCAGTGAAATGCTTTTCAGTAGAGCAGTGCATTGAATGTGGTGGTTTCAGTGCTGCCTGCCCTGGGTGGGAGCAGGTAAGAGCTTTCTGGCAAGGCTCAGAGACCCTCAGAGCACATGGTGGGACTCCTGCCTCGTGGGAAGCCCAGCCTGATCCCCATCCCTGTGCAGGAGACTCTGCTATAGCTGCAACAAACAGAGCAAAACAAACTAATGAGGCATTAGGGCTAAACTTAGCTGCAATTAAGATTTAATTACTATCCTGAAAACACTTGCTGTATTTTGCCAGGGCCTGGAAAGGTAAACCAAATTAGCTTACTCTTGTGTGGTAGAAACCTTAAACTGGTTCAGATACCTGGTCTCATGGATGGGACCCTGAGAGTAACTGGTGTTTCTGGGACCTGGAGCTGAGCAGTCCTGTGGGCTGATCCTGCACTGCCTGTGTGAAGCTGCAGGAGCCTTTCTTAGACCTCTGCTTTGGAGAAGAGTCAGAACCGACACCAGACATTGTGCAGAAGGTGCCAGAGCAAGTTTGTACATGCTCATGTATATTGGTTTGGCTGCCTGTAACCACAGCTCTCTCCTGGAGGCCATAGGCTGTGCCTAGCACTTCGCAGGGTAAACAACCCTTGCACAGTTCTCCAGGATGAAGGGAAGGTATCCTAGAAAAAGACGCTCTCTTGGAGCATACTCTGGGGTGAATACAATGTTTTCTTAGCGTGAGGGAGAAGGAGGAAGGGATTCTTGTGTTTCACACTCTAACCTTGTCAGAACTGTCATCTGTTTCTCCTGCACCTTCCTGTAAATGAAAGGAAGGTGCATGGTGTTCTGAGAACTAAAGAAAGGTCCACCCCAGCAGTCTGAGGCTGCTGAAATATTTTAAGATACTAGGATTGTTGTCTGTCACAGCCCAGGGCTATCATTAGCTGAGCATTTGGCTGCTCTTCCAAACAGGCAGAAAGGGAAAACCCTCCAGGAACTTCAGCAGAACAAACCCCCATCCAACAACAGCAGCTCCTGCAGCTAGTGAGGTCTGTATCCCAGGGCAAGTGCTCCAACAGTTCGCACTTCCATGTTTGAATCTGTGCCTCAGCTACAGCTGACCAAACAACTTCATTGTAGAGGGAGAGGCTGCAGAGGCTAACCAAGAAACCCATCAGCTGGGAGTTCAGCTTCTCTCTTTTTGTAGTTCTGATCATAAGTCCAGCTCAGATTAACATGAAGCTGGCAGGAAAGCACAGCTCTGAGCATAATAACCCAGGAAGGGCTTATAGGAAGAACATGTCAGAGGAATCCATGCAGCAGCAGTTTTCTTGGGGAACTTCTGTAGTGAGCAAGCTGCCTGCCTGGGAAAACTGAGGCAACTGTGTTCCAGAACAATCTCATGGGCAAGCCCATGAAACATCTCTACCTCTGAAACCCGTCACACAGCAATAAATTAAACTGAGAGGGCTGAATGCAGTCTCCCTGCCCTCTGCCAGCTGTCCACCTGGTTCCTCTCCTTCTGTAAGAAGAGCAGATAAATCACATCCATATTTGCTCCTGAACCGTTGGAATTTACAGCCTGGCAGGGCTTTAAGAGCAAGGTGCTGTGTGAGCCAGCCCAGCTCTGGGACTGGGAGCTGCTGGAGTGCAGAGGCAGGTTCTCTGCAGCTGTCCCTGCTGCCTCTGCTTCACAAGTCTGTGCAGTAGGACTGTAACTTACTCATCCTGATTTAAATTGCCGTCATGTCACACTTCAACACTACCAGTTGATACTTGGCAGTCAGTCTGACTTACAGTGTGGCTGGATTACACTTCCTCACTCAAATGCTGTGTGGAGAAACTGCAAAGTGCTGAGGCTCTGCTCAAAGATGGATGCAGCAAGAATGATCAGGATAAGAGGGAGGCTGAAGTGAGAACCCAGTTCTCATTCCAAGGAGAGCTCAGGCACTTCTCATGTATCCTGTGTTGAGATTTATAAATGTTTCTGCTTCTCTGGCACACTGGCCTCTGGGGAAAAAGGCTTCTCAATTAAATTAAGGCCAAGAAATGTGGAGGTAACAGAAGATACATTAGTCTGGATGCCTGCCTCCTGTTTGCTCATCCTGGTGTTTGGATGGGCACAGCACCAGTTGGCTGTTCCCTTATAGAATGATTAAATAATTCAACATCTGGCTCCTTTCTGAGTATCAATACCTGCTTAGGTCCAAGCTAAACCTTCCAAACAGAACTGAAATTTGTAGGCTTCAGAGATTCTTACGTGCAAATTCCAGGGAAACTGATTCCGTGCCTTAAAGGTAGATAAACGGAGCATCTTGGGGAATTGCTGGCAGCAGGCTGTCTGTGGGGATGGCAGGCTTTGTCACCTACTCCTACTGTGTCCTTGTAAAACTCACCACTCAAAATAGCAGCATGTCACTAGGCCTGCTCAGCTGGCTGTGAAGTGCTGAACTGAGGGTAGAGGTGCTCTAGGAAGGGGACAGCTGACTCTCTCCTCTGGTCAGTGCTGGCTCTGGGGAACGCATGCAGGACATGTGGTGATGTTAACCCCGCATTTAAAGCCATCCATTCCCTGGTCTCCCAGGCTAAGATTTTCCAAGCAACCTCAGCACCTTCAAGGAAGTATACTGCGTTTTACAAAACCCATTTTCCCATTAGCTACTGCTTGAATTGTGCAGGAGGAAAGATCTTGTCTTGTACATAAACTCCCTGGGGTGCTGAGAAGGCTCCAGTACCCGCAGAGGAATCCACCCCAGCAGAAAGCCAGCTCCACCAGAACGCTGACGGAGCACGGGAGCTGCCAGACACCCAGACCTGGATGGCCTCGGGCAGCTGCAGGCAGCAGATGCTGCTCCCTGGGAGGTGGGGGAACACCTGCCCGGGGTGCTGGGGGCTGTGTGATGGATTGGACTCTCCTAAGCAGGCCCTTACCATGCCTGTCAGGGTACAGTGTATTTATCCAAGCTGCTAACTCATTTCATCACCTCCCTGCCAGGGCCAGAGGTAGAGGGATTAGCTTGAACTCTGATCATATAATAACAACATGGCAGCTGTAGGTAGCTAATAATCCACTGGGAGGATTAGCAAACTTAAAGTTGTCTAGCTCTGCATAATGGAAAGCTAAGAACAGCAGCTTCCCTGTTCCACCTATTGCATTTGCATTCTCTCCAGTGGAAGCATAGAACATGATGAGACAAGGCTTTCCAGTCTGTTATGAAATGGGATCTAATGTGTGACTAATGGAGTACTGCTAGCAATTCTACAAGCATCCATTCAGCCCAGAATATGGATTTCAGCTTTACTAAGAGAGCACACCTCGAATACCTACTGCCGAAGAGCAGGTCACGATTTCAGCAGGCTAATGCTAAAACTTGTTATTTGTGGCTCTCTGGGAGTCATGTCCTGAGGTCTGCAGGCAGACTGCCCTGCTCATGCATGGAGAATCTCACTGAGCTGATCCCAGGCTGCCTGGTACAATTCATGTGTAACTGGTAGAAGAGCCCAGTAGCAAACACAGAACGTGCTGAGGAGCAGACTCGTCACCTGGTGTTGCTGCTTTCCTTGTGACCCTCTCAGGACACTTGGAGTGCTCGGCAGCTGAAGGCTTTTCCCCCAAGGCAGTTTTGGTGCTTGTATCAATTTACTGATGAGTAACCAGAGTAACCAGCTCTGACACAGCCTGGAAAAGGGAGCTGTGACTCCTCATCCTCCTCCCTGCTCGCTCGAGGAGCGGCAGAAGCGGTGAGTAAGAGCCCTCCTGCGCCGTGGGCCGGCTCTGTCAGCGCCTGGATGGCTCCCACCTCCTCCCGTGGCACGGGGAGCAGCACAGGGAGTGCTGGGCTGGGGCTTGTACCGCGCGACTTTTCTCTTCCGCTCCAGTGGAGAATTCCAGTGGAACACTGGAGTGCACAAAGGATGAAAGCTTCACCACCACATGCCCCTGCCAACACTTGGCAGGGCTGTGGGACCTTACTCACTCTTGCAGTGCAAACAAGGCACTACGACTCACAATAACATAGGAGCAAAATACTCATTTCCCCCAGTAGCTTCTTCCACTGTTTCCTCCCAGTTGTAACTGGTGCTGCTGAGAGTCCATGGGAAAAAACTCTAGTACAGACAAGGCCTCTGCATGCAAATGAACGCTACATAAATAACCCCCATCTTCCCTCAGTTCCTAGGTTGGGTACTCTGTGCACTAGAATTCTCTTCAAAGACCTCCCAGTTCATTCTTTATGCTCTAATTAAGGATCAGTGCCAATTAACTATCTTCAATAGAGGAGCATCTTCCGCTCAGCAGCCAGGAAGTGTCTGAATAAGATCCTGCTGTACAATGTGCACATGAAAAGGGAAGCCCTCCCTTTTTGGAACGGGCTTCCAAGATTAAAAACTCAGTATAGATTACTGCATGCCTGCTTTAAAAATCTTGTGTGACAAGATTAAGTGACGGCACCCAGGAATGCAGAATGGGTTTTTTACATGTTTCTGGTGGCACTCAAACATGCTATTGCACTGCCAAGGCTCTGAGCTAGGTACCACTGTGGCAATAACAGGTGCGAAAACAGAATGTGACTTTAAGTGATATTAAAATACTCTTTGTTTTTTCTTACAAGGGTGTCATAGATCAGCAGAAGCGCAGTATCAAATCTGATGATAAATATTGATTCAGATGAAAAATTGCCAAGAATTATGCCAGCACCTAAACTGCCCTGGTAGTCCTCACCTATTGCTTTTACTTCCTACAGATATTCACCTGTTCCATAAATAACCAGGCAATTTAGACTGCTGCCGCACTGTGTTCTGAGCAGGAGCTGTGCTAATAGTCTGAGCAGGCAAAGGGAGGGGAATGTCATTTCTAAGCTTGGCTGGAGATGAATACATCAGCTCCCCAGCCAGTTACAGGCTAAGTTTAAAAAGCACTATTCTAAAGGAAAATTAGATGGTTAAACACTGTGGGGGAAGGGGGGAAAATAGGATAATCCCTTCAAAGCTTTAAATGGAAGATTCTCAAACTTGCTTCAGCTGATGTGAGACATATGAACAGCCTCAGAATTAAGACCCCTGCAAAACTTCAGCCAGACACAACAGCTGCACTGCCTTTTGGGGGAGATGCACTTGAACTGGTTATACACGAAGCAGATGTAAGCCACCCAACTCTGCTAATCACAGCTAAATCTGGGGACCATTCACAGGCTGCTCTGCAGAATAAAGGGGCAGAGCAGGAAGAGTGCAGGCTTGGTGATGAGAAACAGGAACTGTAAAACTGTACTGGAGGATGGGGAAAGCAGCAAATTATTCAAGGAGCAGCAGAATCCACGAAGTCTAGTCAGATGGGATTTACATCAATCACATCTGTCAGGGCACTGATATTTCAATATATAACACAATATATTTGGAACTGTCAATGAACTCAAGTGCTTTTGTGGAGCACATTGTGTACAGCTTATTTTTCACACACACAGAATTCCAAACACGCTAAATAAATCTCTTAGGTTCAAGGAGAAGCCCCATGGCTGCTCAGCACAGAAGAGGGGGTTACATTTGAGGTTTGATAACCGATCCCTTTGCAAAGAGCACAGGATGAGCCTATGCTAAGATGCCTCGGGAATTTCTGGAGAAGCTTGTTGCAAACCTGATTGTGCTGAGATTTGAGCTCCAGATAGGAAGGGCTGGAGGGAATGCAGAACAGTAGATTGCAACCCAGTCACTCCGAGGAGTGTAACCTTTAACTCTGTGTGGGGCTCAGCCCTTCTGAACTTACCCGGATCCTTCTCATGGCTGCCACAATCTCCACGCGGCTGTTGGGCCTGGGGACATCCAAGCTCCCAATGTACTGAAAGACACAACAGTGAGATGCCTGTGCAGTAATGCACGAGTTCATGGTTTGGGCTTCTTCAAAACAGGCAGCATTTCTCATTTATTTAGTCCTTCCTTGGCTAGACTCCTTTGACCCAGGACAGGATAGGAATATCTGTTGTAGATAACGTTATCAAGTCAGGGATTTCTGAGGTCAGGTGTGAGGCTCTGACCTCATTCAGGTTCTGGATGTGCCTTTACCAGTGCTTTGCAGGGCAATGTCTGCTGCTAATCGAGTCATGATCCTGTGTGTCCAAAAATGAGACTGCCTGTCCTTTGTTTTTCCTTACTACACCTGCTCAAAACTAAGAGGACATAAGAGCTGGAAAGCTGCCAGGATGTGCAACAAACACCTTTCCTGGAAAAGGCTTGTGATTCCATCTTAAGTTTTCGGTCTGGACCACCCTCCCTCTGGAGACTGCTGTTCCTGCTTGGCTGGACCAGCTCAGATGTCTGCAGAATCCTGGTAATCCCACCCAAATCTGTGATATACAACCCTGATTTTAACTCTGCTTAGGGGAGCTGCAGTCCTAACCATGCTGCTTGGGGTTGAGCGTCTGCATTTCAGTGTCTGCACCAGTCCTGGCAGGATCTCTTACTGGGCTCTGAGATGTGGCAGATGGCAGATCACCTCCACCTCTACCCCTGCACCCCAGCTACAGCCTCCTCGAGCTGGCTGCCTGCTCTCCTGGGCGGAATGGCCGTACGCTGCCCAGGTTACCATGGAAGACCCGCGGGCAGCTTCCTGCTGCTGGCATTTCTCCCTCCTGTGCTGCCTGTACTCTCCCCTTGTGTGCCAATGCAGAACCTGCTCGCGCACCTGCTGCAGGAGGCAGCAGCTGCTGCAGGGTGGCACCGGTGCGGGCACACGTGGCACGGCTGCGCAGGAGTGCCCGCGCTGCCCAGGGGAGGAGGCGCAAAGCCGCCAGCTCAGCCCTGGGAATGAGGAAAACGTGTGGCGTCCTGGACACTCACAGCGCGTGGGGAGCAAAGGCTGCTGATGCTGTAAAGCGGCGTGGCTCAGCTCTCAGGGAGGACCTGCACGCCCCGGGCATGTTGGTGAGGACAGGGAGAATGTCTGAGCGACAGGGTGCGGGCCCGGTGACAGCATGTGCTGGGAGTGGCCCTGGCAGCTGAGGGCAGGTCTGATTTGGTGCTGGTGGGGGGCCTGGTGGGGTCCATCAGCTCCCTCAGGGTAACACAGCCCATCTCTGCTGGGTAGCGACCCTCCCACGAGCATCTGGTTCATGAACTGTATGTGGTTTTTAGTGTGTGGTTACAAGTTGCTGGGTTTTTTTGGAAGTTGTTCCCTTGTGAAAAGGAAAAGGAGCAGCTAATCAGGAGGCCCCTGCAAACATTCAGGCTGATATTATACATATGAACAGAGACAAAATAATTCCCCAGAGCAGCCCCATAGGTATTGCTGTTACTGACACAGTTCTGGATTTATTTCTCCGCTGTACTACTTGCAGATTGCAATGGGTTTTATCTTGTAAAATGTCTGCTTAAAAGGGCTTTCAGAGATGAGCTCTCCTGGCTCAGTATTTACTGCTCTTTCTCCTGCCTTGAAATAAACACCACAAGCAATCTGAAAGGTCATCTGGCTTTGCTGCTACTTCTGTAAATGCCTTTGCAAAATGACATTTTTAAGCACAGTTAAGTTCATCTATAGCCTTTGGTAAACCACAGGAGAACCAAGCTCAGAGCATGAGAGCTTGAGGGCAGCAGGCAGGGGAGCAGCAGAGCCAGGGCTTCCCTCTGGGCTGGTGGGGAGGGCAGAGCTGTGCTGCTGGGACCTGTGGCCCCTTTGGTGAGCAGATCTCCTTCCCTGCTCCGCCGTGGTGGTCAGGACACTCACCGGTAACCCAGAGGAGCTCCCTGCAGCTGGCTGGCCTTTCGTCTGCCAGCAGCAGAGCTGCAGTGGGGAGCAGGCCACGCTCCTAATGACAAATTAATTGTGGCAAGAGGACAGCTGGGACTGCTGAGCTAGAGGAGATTCTTTCAAACTCCCTGCTCTGGTCTGGCTGCAGAGTTTGGGTACCTGTGCTCCCACACAGAGCCATCAAACTCATGAAACAGCACACGAAGCTCTGCCCAAGCAAGCAGCTCCCAGTACTGATCTCATGAAGATTATAGGGGAAGGAAGGCAGTTTGGAATGTGGAGATTAGAGAGTGAGTGTGGTCAGTAAGATCGCCTGGTGCGAGACACCTGCAGCCAGCTGCAGCCTTGTCATTGTCAGCGCTGCAGCTGACTGATGTGCCCACAATGAGCAGCATAATTGGAAGAGACAGACTGTAAAGCAGAACTGAGCAAGCATGTTACTAAGGTAATGCAAACCCCATCCCAGACCCACACATCCTAACAGGGTGTTATCCACTCGCCAGCTTTGGATTCCTGGAGCTGTCAATCTGAAAAGCCAATGTCACTCCATTAAAGGTACACTGGCTTCCCATCTTTTAAAAATCAAATTAAGGATTTTTCTTCTCCTCGGCACAGTCTGCAGCACAGCAAATGTTAATTTAAATAGAGAAATCACAGATTAAATGTTTTCTTCCCTAAGGAAGATAGATTTTTTAAAATACATGATTAGCTGTCTATTCAGATTCATCCTGTATCCTGCTTAAATCTTACAGCTCTTTCAGCAGGAAAGCCAAGAGGCACAAAATCCGTATTTCAAAGCTTTATTGGAATGTATATGCCCCTTCTTTCCAGCTCAGGAGACAGCAGGCGTGAATTCCATTTCTAATCTGTGTTAGGCCACCTGCAAAGAGGGGAAGGGAGCCTGTGAGTTGCTCCAGCAAAATGCAATTCTTCTTGTCAGCTGAATTATAAACCCATTCTCCATGCTGTCTATGGAATGCCAATTCCAATGGAGTCACTTTCTGAGAGTGTTGCTGTGCTGCCAGGCTGTTCTTCACGATCAATACGGAATTTCTGACAATATCAGTATTTCTTTCTGATGCCTGAAGGCTGCAGACCTTGTCTGTCCAGCTTTTCATGCAAGGAAAGGGTCAGCTGGAGTAAGGCACTATTATTTGAGCAGCACATCGCAGTCTGCTGGTTTCCAGGGGAATAGGGAGCTGTCACCCTGCCGTGGCAGGACAGAGCAGCCCGATGGGCAACAGGCCAGGCACTGGATCAGGCCGGGATGAGCACCTGGGACAGCATCCACGGTGCTGTCAAGAGGGGTCATTCCAGAGCAGTTCCCAAATGAAGCGCACAAGGCAGCGTCTAAGGATTACACAGCTGCAAAAATATTAGGAAAAGAGCAAGAACCTGTTTGATCGTGCTAATTAAATGTGAGGCTTTCATAATTGATTGCTGTTTTCTTTAGACTCCCTCAGTGTGGCCCGGGGGCACTTCCAGAGCTGGAGAAGAACCGTGGCAGGGCTAGGGGGGCACGGCGAGCCCGGCCTCGAGCCACGGGGCCATCGGCCCGCGGCCAGTGGGTGCCACACCGCTGGCTGCTGGACAGCACCGGACCCCAGCCCGCGGAGACCCCGAGCCTGCAGAGACCCCCAGCCGCCTCTCTGGAACAGCCAAAGAGGGGGAACCCTCCCGGGGGTTCGCTGCCAAGGCCCCCCGAGCGCGGGGGCCGCGCGGCTGTGACAGGCGGGGCGGACCCGCTGCGCCCCCGGCCCAGGGGCTGCGGAGGGGAGCGCGCCCGGGGCTCACCTTGGCCTGGAAGTGGATGCCGTGCTGAAAGGCCTCCTCGTTGTGCAGCGGGACGCGGGAGTCGCAGCCATCGTCCACCAGGTTGTACCGGTTCTTCACCGGCATGGCGGCGGGCGGGCGGCCGCCTCAGCCCGCGGCCCCGCCGGGCATCGCGGCCGGCAGCGCCCGCCCCGCG
>VWPU01013573.1:0-159228 GCA_013398955.1 Callaeas wilsoni
GGTCCGGCGGGGTCCGGCGGCGCGGGGCTCCCCCTGCGGCCGCGCCCGGCGCTGCCGCCGCCAGACAAAAGTTGGGAGCTGCGCCCGCAGCAACTTCGCAATAAACCTCGGCCCGGGTCTGGTTTGTGTATGTGCTTGTGTGTGTGTGTGTGTGTGCTTCCCCCCCCCCTTTTCCCTAAATGACCTCGATTCGGCTGGCGGCTGCTACGGGAGGAAGCTGGTGTTCGGGAAAGCCCCTCGCCCCGTTTTTTGTGACACGGAGGGTGTGATTTTTGCCGTCAAGTCTGACTTGAATGCTTTCCCAGCCGAACTCGCTGTGGTAGTTTTGGTTAGACGGGTTAACTGCAAGTCAAATTCTATAGCCCGATTTGGAGAGTTAACACTTGGTAAATTCTAACTGGAAGAAATAATTGGAGAGTCTCCTTTCTTCCTTGTCTCTAAACAGCTCTGTTGACAAAACCTGCAGTTTTTGTTTTTAATTATCGAAGAATCACAGAGTCAGCGGGGTTGGAAAAGACCCCTGAGATCATCGAGTCCAGCCTATGACCGATCACCAGCTTGTCAAGCAGACCGTGGCACTGAGTGCCACATCCAGTCTTTCCTTAAACAGCTCCAGGGCCGGTGCCTCCACCGCCTGCCTGGGCAGCCCGTTCCCAATGTTTAATGATCCTTTCTGTGAAGAAATTCCTCCCACAGGAGGAATTGTAGGCAGGACTTTTTCCTTGCTTGATGAAACTTCACGTATTGCTTTAAAGGTTTAAACTAGTATTTATGGCTGCCTGCTCTGCGTGTATATTATAAAAGCAATGTAAATATGGAAGTGAAATTTGAGGGTCTGAGTGCTTGACAGTCCTGCACCAACTGACCGCATCCCCGCCGTGCAAAGGAGGAAGTTAATCAGCCGAGTAGAAAAACAGCAGCAGCAGCCAGAGGCAGATCACAAGGATGACACCTGGAATTCTCACAAAACCCATCCATTTGGTCTAAAATACAAAACCAAATACAAATCACTGATGAGATATCCTATACCTTTTATGCTTCTCTTTCAGTTCTTTCATACTTCAGAGTTCTTCCCTTCCCCCATCTTTCTTTTCCTTGTTCCTTGTTTCTTCCTTGTTTAATTTCAGTGGACTCCTGGGGATGCAGCACCATAGCTGTAAAAAGCTGTTCTGCTTGTTCTAGTGTGCAGTTTCTGTTTATTCATAACGTGAGTCTTGTGGTTTGTGAAGCAAAGTTTGAAGTAACCCTTACTGGCTTACTTCTCAGGGAGTTTACTGCTGTTTGGAAAACTAGCTTGGGCTTCTTTCCCAGTATTTTTAATTCATGAACAGTGTTTTTTTCCTACAAATCATTCAGATGTTCAAATTATGTTGTTGTCATGATATAAGGAAAGGAGATTGTGCAAAATAGTGTAAAATATTGTAAATACTTCTCAGGATATTGCGCACACTTCTAAAAGAGCATTTCTTCTAAAGTTAAATGTAAATTTTGGTGTGTGGGAATGAACTTGTTTCGCTTCACAACAAATCTGGTGGATTTTTTTCTTTCCTTTTAAGATGTAATTGCCAAATATGAGCAGAAGTTATCCAAGAAGATTTTTTTTTTCCTTATTTCCCCCATCCACCGTGTTTTATAAAATGTATATATCTCACTGTATTTTAAAGTTATTTTTGTATAACTCTTTTTATTCTTCAGATGTAAGTACTGTCAGCAGTACAGACATAAAGTGTCTTTCTGAGCTTCTGAATCTTCTTGAAATAGTGCCAGAGAAGGATCTCAGTGATTAGGACATGAATAAGTATAGCAGTAGGGAGACAAAGCCTTTGCTTTTGGAAGCGGCTGTTGGGAGACAGATAGTGAGGCTGTGTTCAGAAAGCCTGCTGGAATTGTCTTCATGCAGTTGTATTTTTTTTTTCCTTTTTTTTTTATTTTCAGTTGACTGGACCAGTCTGTCCTTTTTAAATCTTTTGGGTGTCCCATCAGGAAACCAGCCTTGCTACCAGCAGTTAATCGGGTTAATGGGCAGCTAGAGTTTGGAGCTCTGGCAGAGATGGGACGCTTTTTGTTTGCAGTGTGTGACTTAATTTTCTTGCATTGAGCTTCTGACCGGGACTTCCTGAGAAATGCTCTTCAGTGGGAATGCTTGTAGCCATCTTTCAGAATGTATTGTAAAAGATCATCTGTCTGTTCCTTATTAGCAACAAAAACTGATTTAGTAACCTAATGTCATCCTGTAAGATGCCGAGTAGGCCAAATGATAGGACGTGCTTTCTACCTCTTCTGTATCTATTTCCTATTTCCTTCTTTCCTTTTCTGCTTGGCTTTTTCTGATATATTTTTGTTTCGTGCGTTTTTTTCCCCTCCATTTGTTTTTTTTGCATGCATTTATAAGGATAGGCTTGACTCTCTCCTTTCCCTAGAACTTAAGTTTCTAGTCTTCTGCTTCAATATTATGCTGAGTTATATGTGAATAGTGTCCTGTTTTGTTTGGTCTGAATCTGGAGGCAACACACATTTTGTGGAAATAGGCTGTAATAGTCTAAATGCCTTTATCATGTTCAGTCTATTCCCTCTGTAGTACTTGCTCAGCTTGGAGAAAGCAATGACGTCAGACTTTGAAAAGTAAACTGGTTTGAATTATTGATTGGCGACCACGCAATCAGTGATGGAGATGAATACGTTTGTGTCTGTCTGCTGACCAGAAGCCAGATTAAAATGAACAAAATCCCTCACTAAATGGATCAAGGAGCCAAGAAGTTTATTGTCTGAGATGATGTCATAGCAGAGTGCATAGAGAGGGTACAGAGGGGAAAAACTGGGCTTTGTTTTCTTCCTGTTTCCAGTACTGATTTACACACTGTTTAGTAGATGTTGAAGCTATGCTTACATAAATATATATTCTATTGTTACACAAATGATACATACGTGTATAAAACCACAGATTTTTTCTTCTGTGCATTAAAACTTGGGAAGTGTTGTAGCTTTGTATTAAGGCATTCTGACAAGAAAAGCTCATCAAAATCTTCTACAGAGACACAGAATTTTAATACAAGGCTTATAGGTCCAGTGGACTTCATTCACACTATGAAAAAATTGAGAATTCTGTGACCATAACTGGTTAAATTTGCACTTTGTATCTACTGATGTCTGATGTTTTCAGGCACTGAGTCGTGATTGCTGGTAACACTTCTTTGGCAGTTGAAATGATTTTTCTTAGTCATCTTAAAGCACAAATCAAACGTGTTGATCAAGAATTTACTGTGTAATAAACACTCTTAAATCATGTCAGCGTACTAGTTAGACATTTTAGCAATGTATACAAGGTTAGCTTAATTTAATTAGCCAAGAAAGCATTAGCAGTGCCTTAAGAGCTACTTGAGGGCACGGTGATAATTGTAACACATGATCCTTGCTAAAAGTAGTGCTGCCAACATCGTTCAACTTGCGCGGTGCAACCTAGAGCTCTCCATTGTACTTAATTGCTAATGGGAGCAGTCAGGGGCTGCAGGAGTGACACCGGGTGCTGGAGTGTGGGAAGGTAGCGAGCTAAGCAGCATTTTTGTGCCCTGTGATGCCAGTGCGTTTCAGTGTCTCTCACTGTAGTGTCTCAGTTTGTAGCAATAGAAGTGTTTTCTGATTTCTGGGTGATAATGCAGCTTTTGTAGCATAAAGTCATTGCTGCATTTTGCTCTTCAAAAAGCCTTTAATGGTCAGCTGTTGAAAACATAGAAAGTTAAAAACTTAATATAATTTCTCTTAAATTACAAGTTTTAAACATAACCAATAGAGCTTTCTAAAAATCAAGTTTTCTTTTATGAAAGACTCTGATTGGCATGTTTTCTTTATTGTCTATTCAAAGTGTCTCACCGTGGTCTGGATGCTCTGCTGTTTAGAATAAAGCTATAGAAAAAGTTAGATTTTCCTCTTTATGCTGGATAAATGACACTTGCTGGCTACCTGCATGTAAAGCTCTTCAAGAAAAAAGCTCCTGTCCAATATCTGTGTTTTAAAGAACTACATTGCCTTCGTGTTTGAGTTTGCAGTAACATCAGTAAAGATGCTGAGGCTAATGCTTTTACAGTTCTTTGAAATACATCCTGAAATATAAAGCCTTGTGAAGTTATTCCAGACAATTTAATTTAAAGGAAGATTCCCAGGAAAGCTCATCTCTTCGGTATATAATAAAATCTTGGGTTCTTTCTGGTTTAGTGGTCTGCTGCTCTTCTGGGATTTAGCAGGGAAAAATCAGTGTTCTGAAATGAGTTGTGCAGGCCATTCCTTGGCTGCATGGTGTTAATACAGCTGTGAGCAGTGCGAGATGGAGCAGTTGTTGGAAGCGGTCTTTGTTCAGGGTTCTGTCAAAATACCATACAGTTGGCATTTGTGATCCTTTTGTGGTTCTGAAGGGCTGTCCTGAGTTTGAATTCTTATATATCGTACCAGATCAGTCTGGGCCGCTCTCAGAAGTCAGGACACCTGAAGTGTCCGTGGTTTGTTTTGGGAGGCAGTGGTGCATCCTGTTTGAAGCTGGCTATCCTTGCTGCCACACTGTTCCAGGGCCTTCAAAGGAAGCAATCTATGGGCTAATCCAGTGAATGGCTAAGACCTCCAAAGAGTACTCAGGAAACGGTGTTGATGTTTTGTGTGCTGCATTGCTTCCTCTGAATATTGGGCTTGTCTCAAAGTAATAATAATAAAAGCTGCTTTTCCAGCTACTGTCTCTGTCTGAACTTCAAGCAGAAGGTTTGACCCATGGCTGTGAGACAGCCCATGCCAATTTTGCAAGAGTTGCATACAGCTTGGGGTTACGCAAGATAATTAGCTCAGGTAATTATATTCCGATCACCTCCATCCCCCTGTAGTTTCAGTTGCGTGTGGTATGGTTTTGCACATCCTGCCCTAAATTGTTGAGTGTTTGCTATGCTATGGAAAAGTTTTAATTCCAATCTAATGATGCTTTGAATGATTTCTCTGTAAAACTTTATAAAACCCATCTCGAACCGAAGCATGCAGCAAGTAGGCATCAGTGAGCTGAAGCTTTCATTGCTGTGAATTTTGTGTGCTGTTTTGTAGCTGGGACCCTTCGAAGGACTGCTGATTGTTTAGTAGATGTTTGAGCTCTAATGGATTACTTTTTCTGTTGGTAATATCGCTCATGAACCCATTTATTGCAAAGGAAGCTGACAATATGTTTTTATCCTTTTTTTGTGTACACTTCATGCTTTGCTGGTTTTTCTAAACAATTTTTCAGTCTAACTTCATTCTTGAAATATTGTCTTCATTACCTTTGATGGGATTTTCATGGTTTATTTTAACCATTAATTCTGCTTTAAATTGTTCCAAGTGTTGGTTTGCATTTATAAGTGTTTGGATTCTTTTTCTGAATAAATTTAGTTTCTTTTTGCTTGGTAGTTACTAAAACAGGCAACTTTTCAACCATTTGTAAGATTAATGTGTAATCTTCTGTAAGCCTTTTCATTTTGCACTGAGTGTGTGTATGCCGTAATAGCTTGAACTCCAGCTGAACTAGGTATGAAAGAGGCAGCTTTAGTTCTCCTATTAGAAGTACAGAATTTAGAAGCTTCTCCAAGTTCCATAGTTCTTGTAGCTTATACTGGATTTTGTGGTTTTTACCTTCATGCTTCTAGTAGTGTCTGTTGATGGCCTAACTAATGTAAAGCTTTTGTGTCCAGTTGCACTTGGAGCAGATGCTTTGGTTTGGTTGTTTTCATAATTTGGGAAAGGGGCATTTTGCTTTTCTCCAGCCTCCAGTCAGTTCCTTCATTTTAAATGGATAAATAGTTGAGCCAAGCTATTTAAATAACCTGAAATGAAGAAGCTGTTCATTTTCTACATGTGGAAGAGATTACTTGCAATGAAATTTGTTGCCGTGCTTCAGCAAATCCCTCATTCCAATACTTAATATCTGTCATTTATTATTACTCTGATTTATTTTTCAGGCTTTGAATATTGTTTTATTATGATTTAAATTTTGGTACATTAATCTTAAGATTTTGTATCACATTTGTACACATTTTTAATTTCTTTTTTCTCTTTTGAAAATACTGTCTTCAAGTGCATTGTAGCTAGGGGTGCAGAAATGTTTTTTAATCCTATTTTTTATCCGTACAGAAGGCCACCTTCCTGTACCTTCCCTTGCTACGGACACTTCCTTGCTTAGTTTACTGAGTCTGTTTCCTGGTCATGTCCAAACCTTGGGGAAGTCTGCTCCAGGAGTTCTCATTATGTTCTCCTCTTTGCTATCCTCATTCAGATCGTTCTGCTTCTTTACTACTATAGTTTATAGTAGTATTGAAGAGGGCCATGTCCATAAACTTTGTTTAGGATGTGACTGTTAAGCAGAAACAAGATGGATTTTTGAGGACTGAGGGTAGGAAAAAACATTTGAATGTTTTAATTTTTTCCACATCGGAATTGTAATCATTCTTGATTCTCGATTCATTACATAAATACGATTTTTGCTTTAAAAGTCTTTGTTAACAGAGTCTAGAAACCCACAGAAATGGTTAATGTAGTTCTGACTAAAAATGTGTTGCTTTTGGTATTTTTCAGTGTTAAATAAGGAGGATCAGTGGTTTTAAAAACTTCCCTTAAGTGGATCTACTAGAAAAACTTCTAAGTGAGGTGTGGACCCCATACAGCAAGTAGAGAACTCTTCTCAGTGGACTTGTTCTTCTGCAGGTGTGTGATTTCACATGTGCTGCGAGCTGGGAGCTCTGGCTGTGAACCCTGCAGTTGTGAAAACAACAGACTCGCCAATATTAATGCTTGCCAGGCCATTTGATCAGCTGGATCAGGATCACGTTACTGGTCCAGCTGAAACTAATCCTTCTCCACATCCTCTTGGCTTCCCCTTGCCTCCCCTCCATCCTTCTGATTTGATTATGAGCTGAAGTTTCAGTGTCATCCTAATTTTTGTGAAGGCACAGAGGAGAAGAGAGGAGCGCTCGTGGTGGAAATGCTTGGAGCGGGCTGCTGCTGATGGGAGGATAAACCTCAGCTCACTGTTTATGGCCTCTGTCACAGTTTGGCAGAGGCTGCTCTGTAGGTCACTCTCCCTTTCATTCACGAACCAAGTAACCTGTAGATTGCAAGAGTTTTTTGTGTGTCACAGTGAAGCTGTTGACAGGCACTCACTCAGTGTGGATACAAACAGGTGTCTTTTTCTGTAACAGACAGAGGGAATGGTTGCAGGTGTGAAAATCCCCAATTAACAGTGCTTATATTTTTAACTTGTAAACTTTTAACTTTTCTCAAAAGCTTTCACGTTTATTAAATAACCCGAATTCTAGGATTGAAGAGTTCCATGAAATAAAATGGAAATCTGTTGAAATAAGAAAGCAGATCTTCCAGTGAAAGAAATATGTTGGGGGTTTTTTTGTTTGTTTTTTTAAAAATCTGAATGAGTGGGGATGAATTTATTCTTCTGAAAAAATCTAGATGATGGTATTCTTTGTGTTCTTAATGGCTATTAAGAGCATTGTTCACTGAAAAAAAATACAGAAGCTGAGTGTTAAAAGACTTCAGATCATCCTTCAATTGAGGCATTCTTTACTATCATTACCACTAATGAAATACATCGTTAATAGTTGTTTATTCCAAGATCATCAAGCACTTAAGCATGAACATTATTTTTCCTTAACACCTGTGGAGAGCCAATGTCTGATAAACGACTGTGTGCAAACAAGTGGAAATTAGAGAACTGCAACCAGGAGATGTGTTCTTTTAAGATGACGTTGTCTTTTTTCAAGCTGTCAGCAAGGTTAACACATCAGAGCCTTCATGAAACTTGGAGTTCTCACTAAGGTGGTTAATGTGCTCTAATCCCAATACATTTATTTCTCATCTTGTCATTTGAAGGCTCAGGCAGAATGGTTTGGGTTGGAAAGGATGTTGAAGATCGTCTCTTTTCAGCCCCCTGCCATGGGCCAGGACACCTTCCATTAGACAAGGTTGCTCAGAGCCTCATCCAGTCTAGCCTTGAAGTAAAAGTGCTTTGACTTTTTCAGGATTTTTAGGATCATTTAAGGTAGATGTTCAGCCTGCAGCAGTATGTTGTGTACCATCACAAATACAGTCTGCTGTATTATGCTCGACCTCAAGTTCAGTCATGTTACCTTCTTTCCCCAGACAAGTGTATCAGGTCTTACCTCTTCCCACCAAGCAGTCAGCCAGTTCTCCCCTACATGAGGGGCTGAAGGCATTTGCCAGGAAAATGTCGGTTGGGGTGGGGAGGAGAGGAGCTTGTGAGGATGTGTTGGTGCTGGAGAGAGTGGGTAGTGTGGTGTGTCATCCTGAAATTAGGGCGTAGCGTGGATGTGTAAGGCAAGGTGTGGTACCTGGTTCGAGCATGATCATGAGAGCGTTTCAGCTACTGAACATTTGTACCAAGCATAAGGAAAGTTTTACTCCTTCTCTCCCTGCCCCCCCCCCCCCNTGGTGAAGAAGGTATAAAGCAAAGTGGTGAACTAAAAAAAAAAAATTGAAGTAGGATTTGAAGGGATTTATTAGATTCTGGTCAGAGGACATGATTGCAGCAATAAGAAAATTTGTTGATCTAGTAAGTAGAATTTGGAAACAAACGAAACTTAAAATATCTCAAAGAGATTGTGAAGACTTCTGATTTTTTAAAATTGCTTAGTATGTTTAGCCCAAAAATGCATTAGCTTAATGCTAGCAAAACCTAGCTCTTACCTAACTCTCATCAATAGATCTTAACGCAGATCTTTAATGCGATTAAATTTTTAGGAGTTGATGTTTCAATCCATATTTTTTACCTTTGCAGAAACTGATACACAAAGGTACAAGTGGCTTTTCCAGAATCACTGGACAGACAGCTAGACAATATTTTTGGTGTATTTTATTGGTGTTTGAAATGTGTTGTAGTTTCAGCAAAAGCAAGTTATTTGTTAACTGAATAGTTATATGATGGCAAAGATGAGACATGAGCTTAACTAATTGGGGTACTGGGGCTACAGTCACTTTTTTAATGAATAAAAGTTTTACTTTGGAAAGAGAATTTTATCTTTTTATACTGTAGGAGATAAAAGTTTATTAAATGCACTAAATAGCCCTGAGTATTTTAGGTATTTTAATGGACAGCCCATTTCAAGAACTTTGCATGAAGTGGTAGGAGAAAAGGCAGACCAGTTTTTTTCACATGTATTGTTAAAATAAGAATCCAGATTAATATTCTGGGACATCCAAGAAGATGTGTTGTTAATCAAAAGATGTATTTTAAATTAGAAAATAGGAAGTTAGAAATAAACAGAGGACCTGGCTTTATTTTCCCCAAAGTTAGTAAAAATAAGATTGAGACATGTCTGAAATCGTTGTCTTTTCAAAGAGCAAAATGAAGTGGAAAAAGTTATATTTCACTATCAGAAGCTAGGATTTAACTATTTAGAAGCAGAGGTTTTTGAAAACCTGTAGCTGAAACATATTTTTTGGAAGTGTTTATTTAATTATTATTAAGAGAAAGTGACTTTCAGGGTCTTTCATGCTTATTTAGTGGGTTAAAAAGAAAAGCTATTTGCGCATTTAACAAAATGCAGAGAAATAGGATCGGTCAGGTGAAGATTGAATGTCAGTGCATCAATTTCATGTCTTAGACATGGGAAGAGGCCATGTAGAAAAAACAGTTGCTGCAGCATTCAAGAGAGTGGGTTGAAAAGTGCCTGTGTTAGTGAGGAGCTGTGCGAGCAGTGGTGCGAGCGTTCAGGGTGCGGCAGACAGTCAGCAGGGTGTGCCCCACAAACTGTATGGCAAGGACAGCAAGTTTGACCATGGTGGATAACTCAGATATTCATGTCTGCATGCCTGTGTCTGAGTGCAGACAAACCTGTGGCAGACCAGACGGAGTCTTTTTCAGAAATTGCAAGGTGTGGTTGTGGTTTGAATGTTATATCATCTCTTACTTGAGAACTCGGTGAACTTGTGTTCACATGCTTGGAGATGCCAGTGGTAGAGATGGTTTGTACTCATTCTCTGTGTCCAAGACTACTGGATTAGGATTGTTTTGGGGTGTTCAGACCAGCAGTATAGTGAAGAGTTCTTTGGTTATTCTGTTGGCCAAGAGATTCAACTTAGAAAACAGAAGAAACAAAACCCCCCTACCCTTTCCCCTTCAAGATGTTATGAGTAATATTTGTATTTTAACTTGGGAATTAATCAAATGCCATACTTTAGCCAGCTGGTTCCTGTGATACACCTGAAGGCACCTCTCTGTGAGTACTCCCCTGGTATGTGTGTTCTTCAGTCTTGCTGAAAGACTGTACTGGTTTAGTCACTGTTCTAATAGGATAAATTGAGAAGGAAAAGGTCAGTTTTTTGAATTGATTTCTAGTTTGTGTTTTCCAAAACTTAAAGACTATACATATGTAGTTATAAATAAAGCTCTGTTAGTATCAAATTAGTATTTTGAAATTTAAGGATGGATGGAGAACAGACTACAGGTAATAATGTATACCGGTGTATATGTAACTTGCTCATAAATCGATATTATAATAAACAGTATTTCTGTCTTTCTCCTTTTCATACAGAGCAGAGAAAGCATAGAGATAATATGCAGCTATATATATTTTCTTGCTTTATTACTCATTTTAGGTTTTGTTTCTAGATATATCAGTACCATCGTTCAAGTGCCTTCAGTGAAGGTGTTTTACCAGTTTGCCCCACTGCCTCTGCCTAAATTGAATATTAGCTCAACAGCTGATTTGTGGTATTCATTCAGCTGTCACATTCCATTTTACTCTGAATCCGAAGATAATGAAGACTGTGTTTTGCCAGTCGAGACCATGGATGGTACTCTGTTAATGCCAGTTATTTCCTTCCTCATTATTAGCAAGAGTGCTTTCTGTGAGAGGTGGTTCTGGTTGTTCTGGATCACAGCTGGAGTTTGCTGCGTCTCTCTTTTCTGTTGGATCAATGCAGTTGCGCTAAATTTTGTTTCTCTCTTTGTACCTTCTGACACTATGTAAAGTAATTTTTTGGTTCTTCTGTGCTTGCATTTTCTTTGTTGCTTTGGTATACTTGAAGGCAATTTCTGACATGATTAAGATTTTATTAATTCATATTCTCTGCATTCTCTCAGCATGTGAGTGTGTTTGCTTCAGTGCCAGTGTTTCATTAGGAGCTTTGAGTTCAGTGCATTGGTTCCTACTTCTGCAATTGCATTATTAATTTCTTAATTTTTAAGTTTGATGCTTGTATCATACCTTTCTAGTCCCAGAACATATTCATGATATCTACTGTTAAGTAATAAGTTTCTGGGTTGAAACTGAAGTGCTATTTTTAATCATTAAAGGTATAAATGGTTTGAGACCCAGTTCCTTGAGGGAGCAAGTTGAGTGCTGTGTAATCATTAGACCTGTTTCGCTATAAATGGGAGGAAGCAGTGGATAGACTGCTCTCTGTAAAGGCTTCCCAAATTGAAATTAATTTCCTTTCTTGTTCTAGCATATCCCAGTTTGGATAATCTCTTGAGTGTTATGAAAGCTCTATCTCCATATTTTACTGTGGGTAATGAAGGTTCTGGATGGTAGTCTAAGTTTGATTTGATTCCCTAGAGCTTGAATTTTTAAGATTGTCTGTTAACTGGAAAATGGATCTTGGATTCTTGGTAATATATTTAAAATTTCAATGATTTCAACTTTGTAGTAGCTTTGTCACTACTTCATGGTAAAACATTTTCTGTGTTAGTGCATCTTACACAGCATGTATTCTAACATAGATTAGTATTTGGACTTGAGTATCTTAAAATTTAACTGGGTTTGTACTTGCTGAGTTTGTGCATAGAGTTAATATGCAGACGAGTGCAGCTCAGCTGAAAATAATAGCCTAAACAAAGAATAAACTAATTAAATAAACCCCTTAATTGCTAGTCTGGTTCCTTAGGCAGCTGCAAGGAACTGATCGCTTATGTGATCGCGGTGACAGTCTGCTCTTTCAGTTTCTGAAGCTATTTGCCAGTATATGTTCATTTGACAGCATTAGAGATCTCAAAGATACTCAGCTTTTATAAATTTTGTGAATATTGGTAGCAGAGGGAGACCTGAAGTAGCAGAATTTGTCTCCATTGCCAGTATTTTGTTTTAACTTGCAGCTAACAGGACAAGATCCTAGCTGATCTTGAGACTTGGGTCCAGAGGCAAGGCACTGGAGGAGATGCAGAGAAAGGTGATGATAGGAGACTCGGAGGAGTTTGGCTTTTTGCATGGAAAGGGGTGGAGATGGGAGTATAGGAACCTGTGCATTACTAATTTCACTGCTGGCAAATAGCTTTAATGTTACCCCTTGTAAAGCTTTGTTACATGCTGCTTCATCTTTCCTAGTTTCATTTTCTCTGTCTCGCTTAGCCGGTTTCAAACTGGTTCTGTGGCTTACCTTGAAACTCTGCTTCTGTCCTTCACAGGGGAGCCTGTGCAGTTTTGGAAAGTAGTTACTAAAATTGACTTAAGCAAGGCTGTATTCCTCTAAGTCCACAAGTAAACTGGTGGCTGAATAAAGCAAAAAGTATATACACAGATGCTTACAGTGTTCAAAAGTGAATATGCAGGCTATTAAAATTTTGTAAAAAGTTAGTATTTTGTAGTTTCAGAGCGTTACAGAAAACAGCCAGGTGCTGCCCATGTATTTTATCATGCAATGCAGGGTGCAGATGTTTTGTATTTAGGAATGGTGGTAGTTACCTCTGCTACGACTTTGACTAAGTCTTAGTTTTAGGTCCCAAATCCTGCTTCATCTAATTTAAAATTCTAATTATAAGCTTTGAGTATAGCTATTGAGTTGCATTGATGCATGTCCTGAAGAGCTGAAATAATGAGGAAGAAAAAAGTAAGGTGGGTTTTTTTTTTAAATAGAGTTAAATGAGTCTCGAGATTGCATCTTCATATGGACCTCTTTCTTCCCCTGGATTTATCTTGACAGGCTAAAAATTATCCAAGCTAAAGCTACTTTTAAAATGACATGTGAACTTGGGCTGGTAAACATTTAATACTAGTTTTCAGTGTTTAGTATTTTTCAGTATGATCAAAAGCATTTACAAGTATTATCACCTTAATGTGTGTAGTAAATAAATACCATATCATAATGAATATGGTACTAATTTATTGGTGGTATTGCAAGTATTTAATTTTAGTTAATATTTGTTAAAAATATATATTGGGGCAAAATGTTAAGGCGTGATGCAGACAGCCTATTGCACTTGCAGCTTTCTGTTCCTGCAGACAGTGGTCTTGTCCTCAGCTTGTGTTTTTTTCTTGCAGTATCTTTTGTACTTGTCTGATCGCTCAGTGAAATGATTAGGATCACTGACAAGGTAGGAAGTCCATCTAACAGAAGGAAAGTGAGCTTTTGAAGCTTTAGTGAGCTGGTCTGGTTTATAGGTGGGTCAGAGAAGCCTCGGAAGAAGATCGGAGGAGATTGGAGTCGTGCTGCGTAGTCAGGCAAGGGTGTGCATGGGCTCTCCCTGTGTCACAGTGGTGCTGAGCTGTCTTGTCAAACTGCACCCATACATTTGGATTTCACTTTCCGAATACTGTGCTGTGATAGTCTCTCTTCCACTCTTAAAAAATAAACCTTTTCTTTTTTAATTTTCTTGAGTGCATGACACGTGACGTTGAAGTATCTGGAGTACAAATCAGATTGTTGTTGTTAATAAGCCTGATGAACAAATGGGACTTCTGTGGTCATCTCCTTGAGTTTAAGTAAAATTATCTCTTTGTCATAGTTCAAGTTCTTACTGACAATTCCTGGACCTTAATATTTGAAAATTGGTTCTCTATCATTACAATAAAAGATACTTAGTTTTTTAACCATAGAATCATAGAATGGTTTGGGTTGGAAGGATCCTTAAAGATCATCTAGTTCGAAAACCCTTGCCATGGAAAAGGGACACCTTCCACTGTCTCAAGTTGCTCAAAACCCCATCCAACCCGGCCTTGAACACTTGCAGGGATGGGGCAGGCACAGCTTCTTTGAGCAACCTGTGCCAGTGTCTCACCACCCTCAGAGGGAAGAATTTCTTCCCAATATCTAACCTGAACTTGCCATCTGTCAGTTTAAAAGCATTCCCCCTTGTCCTGTCAATACATGCCCTTGTTCAAAAGTCCCTTTCCAGCTCTCTTAGAGCGCCTTTAGTTACTGACAGGTTCTAGAAGATCTCCCTGGAGCCTTCTCCAAGCTGAACAACTCCAAGTCTCAGCCTGTCTCCACAGCAGAGCTGTTTCAGCCCTTGGATTATCTTCATAATCTTCTCTGGACTTGCTCCAACAGGTCCATGTCCTTCACATGTTGTGGGCCCCAGGGCTGGACACAGGACTCCAGGTGGGATCTCAGGAGTGGGGACATAGGCAGGGAGAATCCCCTCCCTTGACCTGCTGCCCATTTTGTTGCTGATGCAGCCCAGAACACTTTTGGCTTTCTGGGCTGCAGGAGCACATTGTGGGGACCTTCTTGTCATGCAACACCCCCAATCCTTCTTCCCTGGGCTGCTGTCCATCCATTTTCCCCTCAGCTTGTACTTGTACTTGGGATTGCCTGGACCCAGGTGCTGGACCTTGCACTTGGATTTGTTGAACTTAATAAGGTTTGTCCAGGGTCCCACTGGATGACATCAAGACTGTTTTGATGAGCTAAAATTTTTAGTTGATAGAATCTTGGTTTTATATTTTGTTGTGGTAGTTCACCTAAATAGAAGCAGGTCCTCTGAAGTTTGCTGTCTGTCCATTTCTTGTGTACAACTTCGAAATAATCCCTTGCTACTGTCTTTGAGTTTCCGTCTCTGTTAACCTTTGATAAGTGCAATGGAAAAAAGGCCCCTTTTGGTACTCTTTAAGTGCTTCTTAAAAGCTGTTAAGAGTAGTGTGATTGGTGTGCATAATGCTGTTAATGAACATGTTGGACATATCCTGGCTGTGTGCTGGACAGTTTGATGGGTAGAACAAGATACTGGAAAACTCTTACAGGAAGGAAGTGTTTGTTTAAGCATTTTAAAGACAAGGACAACATCAGTGGAATAAATAATTGATGTGTTTTTAAGCATCTTAATTTTCCACAGTCCTTTTCTCTCTTTATTGCATTATTAGCTCTTTTGCAAGTAAGGTGAGAATAGCAGTGTCACGTATGATATATAAAAAGTACAGTGGGTTATAGAAATAATACTTGTTCAGAAATACAGGAGAACTATTATAGAAGTTTTAATATTTGAAATTAAACATTTTCATAGTTTCTGGTAATGTTTTCAGAATGAACATTTTTAATATTTCACACAAGTTAGTCACTAAGAGTTTGACAGAGACTTTCCTTGTACTAAGCTGAAGTTTACCCTTTTTCTGTAAGGATATCTGCAAATGAGGCAATTAAGTATGATCTGATGCTTTTTTTTTTCCAGAAAGATGAAGGTAGTGATGCTAGTTTGAGTGATAGCCACATATCTCCTCCTGCCAAACGTACCTCAAAACATGCTGATCCTGTGTGCAAAGACAAATCAAAATCACGCAGTACTGGGCAGCGAGAGGAATGGAGCATCTCAGCTGGACAGTCCAGGTAATTGGTGCCAAGAGAAGAAGGAACTCATACCAATTTGTCCTGTGTTGTTATCTCACTTATGCAATTTCTGCAGTCAGCTGCAACTCAGGAGTGTACTTCTGAAGCATGTTATTTTCACGCAATTTTCTTCAGTTTAAGACTCCAGGAATGTGGATTGCATCAATTGTCTCATCTCTGTTTCCTTTCTATGCATATTTGTGCAAAAAATAGAAAGTAATTTTATTTGAGATGCAGTCTGAATTTTAGATTCTTGATGCATCTGAATTTAGTAATATAATTGGTATTTTTATGCACTCAACCTATAAGAAGATGTGACATTTTAATTAGGAAATCAGTGTTACTGTCTTTAGGGAATGGGTAATGGTCAAGTTTATTTCTATTGTTGTTCAGCCTAGTAAGTAAATTTTACTGAATATAGCTTCAGTCCTGCCACATTTTTACAACTTGAAGCAGAAGTGATTAATTTTATTTTATAACTCTGATTTAATAGTATTTTACAAAGCATCGTGTTCATAAGGTTCCTGACATGATTACAAGTAACTATGATACAGTGTACACAGTATGTTCCTGATCCATGAACTTTCGGTTAATACTGATTCTTTTGCAGATATGTATTTCATGTTTATGTACATGTCAAAATCGTTCTTGCAGTGCTTTGTATATAAGAGAGACTCTAAATCACTACTGGACTGTCATCTGCTAGGATGAAATTTGCTTAAAAGCTTTGTGAATCTCAAACTAGACCTCTTTTCTTTATTTTTCTCTTTTAAAACAGAATGAATTTAGCATATTAATGTGCCGTGGTCACTGGGAATGTATTGAAACTCGTGCATCTTCTGTTTCTTTTGTTTGTAAGAGTAGATTTGTACTGGACCTCCTAGAAATGTCAATATACAAAAAGAAATATTTAATGCAGCCGGGAGAATTTAGATCATTGTGTCAGATGAAATTTGGCCAGGGTACTGAAGATCATATTGTTGCTCATTTAGATCTCACGGCAACAAGTCTTTGCAGCTGAACTTTTTTATTGTTTCTGCCAAAATCCAAGGCACTGCGCTTAACCGTGATCTTGGGTCACCAAGACTTTTCTCAAAAGTTTTGTTACTTCTTCTGGTTTATCTGAGGTGTTGGAATGATGGTTGCGTTTGGAGGGCTGTACAAAGGTTCTGTTCTGAAATTTAAGGGCAGAGTTAACAGGACAAGGACATGAAGAAAGATGAGGGAAATTAATTGAAGAGATGCTCAGACAGTTGGGGAGATTCATATAAGTGATATTGAGCGGTTTTGTTATCAATAAGGTCTTGGGCATGAAGCAGACTCTTCCAAGGCTGTGTCTCAAAAAGGTTTTAAAATCAGAGTATCATGGAGCATTTTACAGTTAAAGTTCTATTTTCACTGTATGCCATTTGCTTGGCAAAGGAATGTTAATGTTTTTTGTGTGTCTAATTGTTTCCTAGGTTAACTTCTCAGCCTGGTGCTACACTACCAAATGGACGTAGCTTATGTAAGTGAATTATAGCAAAACGTTTTGTATCAACTTTCACATTAAACAGTTTTATGTCAGTGATTTTCAGTGGCATGTATTTTTGATAACTTTACTGATTCCTTTGACCGTTTTGACCAGAAAAGTTACTGCTCAGTTTTCTCTTGTCGCCATCTTAGATACTCTCTCTGGATATGGGGAACATTTTGAGATGAAAATCCATTTCTCTTCTCAATTCAGACCTCTTAGCCATAATCTCGATGTTTTCCTCAATTCCCAAATTACTGTTATGGACTAATTTTGGCCTTCCCCTCTCAGTTGGTCTCTTTAATTTACTTACTCTATTTGCTCATCTGAAATTTGGCCTTCTGTGGTTGTTAACATTACTTAACTCTATTGCTTTAGAGAGACCTGCCTTGTCTGCAGCTCCTGCTACCTTGAACAGTCTTCTTAAAAGCTTGTACCTTACAAACTTGCCATTTCATTGCTTACCTCAGCTAAAACCATTTTGTCTTTTGTGTCTCTTTTTCATCAGTTCTGTCTTGTTTAATTTTGTGTTAACTCTATGTAAATGTTATTTCATTAAGCATATTCGGTATTTTATTATTTATTGTGGTGCCTGAGGAACAATTAGCAGTGAGATCTCTTTGGCACTGTACAGAGTAGCTGCTATAGATTTGCTTGTGAAGTCAAGATGTTGTATCTGACCTTTTGATACTATATTTGAAAGACTAAGAATTGAAACTGTGGGCCAAATGTGCATGTTAGTATTGATGTTAACTTAAAAATATTGAATGCATAATTGAATGCCAAATTTTCATCATAAAATAAGATTATCATCTAAGGAAACAAGCCTGAATATGCAGAAATAACTTTTAAAATAACTTTGATAGGAATTTAAAAAAATACAGTTCTTTAGTTCATACTGTGCTTAATAACTTTTGGTTTATTGTCCTTGCTAAGTATTCTCTTATTAATTATTGCTTGTGAAAATGTTGTTTCCTGCATTTTGAAGTAGTAATACAAATTTCTCTTAGCTCTCAAAAGCCACCCCCTTCGAGGGGAAAAAAAGGGAGATGGGGACCATGCTTGCATAAACGGAGATATAGAAGTCAGAAAAAGTTGTCGGTCCAGGAAAAACAGATTTGAAACTTTGAATCAGAGTTTATTGTTTGATCAGCTAGTAAACAGGTATGTGGGGATGCTACAGTTGTATTCACAAAGCACCTTAATGATTTTTTAAAATTAGAAACCCCTGTGTTCCAGTGCCATGTCTGTGTTTTACTGTGGGGATGCGTTGAGACAAGCTAGACTGTGGTTTGAGTTACAGCTGGGTCTGTGCCGTGACTGCCATGGCATCCATGCTCTAAATGCAGAGCAGCTTCCCAGGCTTTCATTGAGGAGTAAGTTACTCTGTGTTTACACCTGGGTAAAGCTGTACATTGGCAGTTACTGGAGGGTGCCTGATGGGCTGTAAATCCACACCCTAGTTTGTTTCTTGGTAACCTGTTTATGTAGTGATACCTTAAATGTCATGTAAATTGGTGATTAGCAGCAGTGCTTGGAAGCATTCTAGATTTTGCTTGTATGATTTTGATCATAAAATATCAAAAGTTTGTAGCTTTCTTTTGTTTTTGTTTTTTACCATTTGTTAATAATTCACATAGGGTGGGTGTCACTTTTTGACATTTACTGTGCAGACAAAGTAGGTCAGACAGGGAGGCACGGTCTGGTCTGAGCATAGGAATGGGAGCCAGAAATGCTTTTTTTGAAATGTTATTTCTCTGTAGCTCTGGGCAGGTCATTTAATATGTCCTGATCTTCCCACCTGTAAAACAGGTTTTAGCAGTCACATCTGTGAGAGACTGCTTTCTCCAGTGCTGGAAAACGATTTAAACATTTAATTGTCAAGTATGATCTTTAATTTTAAAGGTATTCTGTTGAATCTTCTATTCATTTAGTTTTCTTTTTCGACTTACTCAGGAACTACTTGCTATTAGTTTGCAAACTTACACTGAGTTACATTTATTTTTCTAGTTGCAGTTGAATCTCCCTATCCTCGTCAACAGTAGGAAAAAGTCTACCATGAAGGTTGTAATTTGATAAGATCATGGTATTGAAATCTGTATATGAGCTTATACTGATAACAGTGTGTCCCATAATCATTGGAGGTTTTTAAGAACAGGGTAGACAAAAGTCTTTCAAGAATGATTTAGGCGTTCTGTAGTGTGCTCTTGCCTGGCAGAGCCTGTAGACTTTTCCAGGTCCCTTCCAACCCTATTTTCTTTGGTAGCAAACTACAGCATGATTTTACTTGAAATGGTTCTGTCACATATCACGGATATTTTGGAAGAATTGTTTAGAATGGAGAGGAGCTCTCATAATGAAATCATGACTTTACTGACTTGTATCACCAGAACTTCCACTGTCTTCTTTCTAGGCAGTCTTTCACCCTTGAGATTTACTTTTAAACAGCTTGAAAAAAAGGAAATGAAGGTTTCTGTCTTCTTACAAATATTATAAAAATATAGAGAATTCTAGTTGAAAGCTGCTCTGATCGCCATGGAGGGCAGTAACATGGTCTTCAGGACAGGTGGCCAAATAATTGACTTGGCCTGGCTAATACTATGTTGTTCTCTTCCTTAGTAGTGAAGCATCTTGGCCAGGGTTATTACTTATATACCACTGTTGTTTTGACAGCTGTTTACAAATATTCCACATAATGGAAATGCTGACTAAATAGTAGATGAGAAATGGTACTGAGGTCAAATACTGAATGATGAGATTCTAGATGTTACTGATTTAATGAAAAGAAAATCCTTTATGTTCTAGCGTCTTTTTGAGGCCACGGTAAAAATCTGTAAAGCTTATGGGGTGGAGGCATTAATGCATTCCCATTATTATAATTATGTAGGTGAAAAGCTTTACTTTCTTATTTTGCAAATTTAATCTTACCTGACACCTAATCTAATGTCTCAGCAGTTGCAAATTTATATGCTACAATTTATACTGAGCAAAATTATTTTAATTTTTTTTTAAAATACTACTGTCTAATTTGAGCCTCAGACTTTAATAGCATCAGGATTTCTTCTTTTACATACTTCTTAATTTATATTCTTTCAGTTCTATTATGGTTAAGTTTGTAGTTAATTGATAGACAACTTAAGATGTTGGATACTATGTCCAAAGTTCTGCATGTTACAGTTTTAAGACTGATTTTTTGTGTGTGTGAACTGTTGTGTATATTTTAGTACTGCTGAAGCTGTCCTACAGGAAATGGATAATATTAACATCAGGAGGAACAGGCGATCTGGGGAAGTAGAACGGCTACGGATGTGGACAGATACAGAATTTGTAAGTGCAGCGTTTCTGAGATCTTGGGTAAAAGTCATATCAAGGCAGAGCGTGTTTGTTTTTGCAAACACTATACATTTGTCTGTAGCTCTGTCTTCAGCGGATAACATTAAAAAACCTGATAAACTAAAATTCAGAACTAAATTAATGGATATGCTCTACATTATGTTTTCTTCATTGATAAATTCACTGTCATGCTCTCATGATGTGCTGTGGTGGTTCTTCTTTGGTTTGAAACATACTCTGGTAGCCTGGAAACAGGACCAGGGACTGTCATCTGCTTTTTCCATGAAAACGGCTTGATACGATGTTACTCTGTATTAGATGGACTAGGTACTGTCTGGGAGACTTACTTTAGCACCTATTAAATGAGACTGCTTTTGTAGTCTACTTGTGGAGAGCTCTGCTGGAAAAAGACTTGAGGGCTAGAGATTGTATGGAGCATTACTTACTGCCCTGGGACTAACACTGAGTGACATGGGACAGTACTGATGGGAGTGCATGTGAATTTTATTCCAGGAGAACATGGATATGTATTCTCGAGTGAAAAGAAGGAGGAAATCACTGAGGAGAAATAGCTATGGGATTCAGAATCACCATGAAGTGTCCACAGAAGGAGAAGAAGAAGGTATGGGTTGTAAAAAATGGTGGAGGTTTGTACGAAATACTTAAAAAAGGAAGTTCTCCATCCCATATGGTAGCAATATATTGCACTACAGAAAGCAGAACAAAGCCTGGTTTCTAAATGTTTGTATACTATATTTCCTTCCTTCTGTTTTTCGTAACACTAAGTAATTGGAGCTTTCCTTACATTCCCTGTAACAATCCCCTGGTGGAAGTCAGGATGTGATGAATGTAGCCTAGAACTATGTGTATTCTAACTGACTTGATGTTTCTCATGTGCTGAGTGGCAATTTGTCATGGGTTGGATGCTGGCCAAAGGCCAGTGCACTCACGAAAAATCATTCATTCATTTTCCTCTGCTATAGTTGAACGGAGGAGGGGAAAGAACAATTAAAAAAAGTTCATCGGGTGAAATAAGGATTAGGAGAAAACACTTTAAGGGCAAAACAGGCTCAAGACTTTAAGAAAGTATAAAGAAAAATTTATTAACAGAATTAAAAGAGGATAATGAGAACGAATATAAACACCTTTAGAACATCTTCCCCCCTGCCTGCACCCCCCCTAGCCCTTCTTTCCTTCCCACTGACAGCACAGGGCGACAAAACATGGGGTATTTAGTCAGTTTGTCACTTCTTCAGTTCATTTAGGGAGAGTAGTCTCTTTTGCTATGCCATGGGGTCCTTCCCACAGGAGACATCTCTTTGTGAACTTTTCGAACGTGGTTTGAATTTTCACAAGAGCAGTCTCGCCGAGCCTGCTGCAATGTGAGACCCTCCCATGGGCAAAGCAGTCTTCCCACAACTGCTTTTCTCACGGGCCATTAGTTCATGGAGTGTAATTTTTAAGGATGAGCTGTTCTACTATAAAAACAATGGTCCTCTTCCTCTGTCTCTGGAAGCAAGGATTCTCTCTCTCTCTGTTCAAGCCTTTTACCAGATCACAGCTTCTCAGCATCCAGCACGAGAACCATTCTTCTCATGGGCTGTGTGTGAATTCTGCATCCCCCCGTGCACATCATGAATTACAGGGAATTAGTTTGTTGTCCTGTAGTCCTCACCACGGCTTGCAGAAGAATCTCAGCTCTGATGCTTGGTGCCCCTTCTCCTCCCCCTCCCTCCTTTGAACGGACCTTGGTGTTGCCATGTTGTTCTCCTTGTGTCTTCACCTTTGTCTTTTCTCTGACACGAGGGAGAATTCGTGTTCGTAGGTTCGTTTATTCTGAAGTTCTGTCAGTTGGAAAGTTTTTATAGAGTTCTGCAGCACTGAAAAGTTGATTCTGTCTGGGCGCTGTGTTGGGGAACTGCTCGCCATGCCTCTCGCTGCTGGTCACGTGGTACCTGCCAGCACCACACTAGGCCGCGCCGGCTGCCGGCTCCATTCAGTGCTTTTCCTCATGCGGGGCGCCGAAAAAGAGAAAAAAACTTGCTGCTTCTTTTGCCTTTCTGTCCGCAGCATGGCTGGCTAAAAGCGGTTAAGCAAATGAAGTTCATTATGAGCCATGTCGCGATGGCAGCGACCGCATGGCGCCGCCCCAGCCGTGCGGTGCCGGCCGTGTGGCCACTCCCAGCCTCAGCCGCTGGGGCGTCTCGCGGTGCCAGGATGGCCCCTGGCTGCATGGCCCCGGCGGCCGCGTCGAGAAGGGGCCCGGCCCAGCCTGCTGGGAAGGGCCCTGGCCCAGCGGCCCCCTCACCACTCCTCAAAGATGAGGAAGAAAGAGAACTTCCCGCGTTTTTTTCCTTCCTTAAATATATTATCGTAGAGGTGTTACCACCTTTTCTAATTGGCTTAGCAGTGTGCCTGTTGTCAGAGCCAGCCAGTGATTTTTCCAGGCACGGAGGAAGCTTTTAGCAACTCCTCACAGAAAACCACTTCCCGTGGCTGCCTTCTTCCCTCCTCACCAAAAACCAATCCGTATAAAACCACCACATTCCACCACTCGCCTCTATGAATTACATATTTAAGGATTATCATCAAAATTACACTCAACATATAATCCTTAGTTAGAACAACAACAGCAACAAAATTACTAAATTAAACAGAAGAATAAGTTCCCTACACCAAATCTAAGACATAACCACAACACAGAACCAAAAAGACAAATTATACAGAAATCCACCCCTAGACATTTCACTACAATTACAATACAAATTTCCCACTATCATTCTACTTAATTTTATAATTTAATACTTGCTTTGCCCATTTTTTCTCCCAATTAATATCCTTATCTCAAAGTCTTCATGAGTTGCCTGCATTCTCCACCAAACAATTACTAGAAAGAATTTGTAATAGTTAGGCCTGCATGCTTCCTTTGGGGAAGGTATTAATTAAAGTCTGTTTTCTGTCTGTTGACATTTTAGAAGGCTTGTAGGTGCACAGCTGTATTCGAAATTCTACTTTCCTTTAAAAATTTGAATGAAACTGGTCAATGGGTTCAAAAATTACTGGGAAAGAACAGATTGTGGCTAACTTTGATGGCCTGATCAGCATTATGCTTGGCCTTAAGAAATCAGACTTAAACTTAAGGCATCCATACAATATAGTGCATAGTTCCAGCATAGTGCATATCAATTTTTAACTAAAACTGCTGTGGAAGGTATGGTTTGTCCCAATGAATGAGAATGCAGTCCTAGTTCTGAGATCCATGGATGGAAATTCTGATCCTGCTAACAAATAGGCCTAGGTTGTGCCTTTATACACAAAGTATATAAAGTGTATTTCTGTGTTCCTTTGCTTTGTCTAAAAATGATACTGTAAATCATAAAGTTGTACTTATTTTCATGCTGTGTGAAATACTTGATTTATTGAGGCTCCTGTGGGAAAAGAGAAGAAAGGCATTATCCTTAATTTGAAGGATAATTATTGAAGGAAAAATACAGCGGATAGAAGTGATATTTGAAGTACTTTACAACTAAAACTGTTTGGAATGCATTTATTTTTCTTTCTTTTGCCTTTCCAGAATCTTCTGTAAAAAACTAGAAGGAAATTTGACAATGTGCTGTAGATTTATTGTGGTCTTCAAATGTCCAGCGATTTGCCAATTAGTGTTAATTAATAAATGGGCAGTAATTCTCAGTGACCATTAAAATGTTAATTTTTTAGGATGAAGGTAGCTCTGACATGAAGTGGAAGTGTTCTGAAAATATTTTTACCTCCCAACAGAGTCTCAGGAAGAAGATGGAGATATAGAAGTAGAAGAAGCTGAGGGGGAAGAAAATGATCGGCCATATAATCTCAGACAGAGAAAAACTGTTGAGAGATACCAGGCCCCTCCAATAGGTAAGAAACCAGACAGTGCTTGTGCCGTTCTGCTCTTCTGACCTGCAGGAATTTCATGGGTGTGGGGAGGGAGCAGTTGGATGGCTACTTCTCACGCCTGACACAGGGATGCAGCACTATGTGATTTCCATTCTGACCTGCTGTGGTTCACCACATGGATGGGACTGCTGAAACACTGTCTGTCAATTTTTCATTCACAGTCTGTCACCATTTTCAGTGGTGGCATTGCTGCCGCATTGAACTCTGCAGGTCCTGCCCTGTGCTGGGCTCAGGGTTAGAGGTGAACGGGGTTTAGGTCAAGAAATATTTGGCAGAAGGCAATCTAATAAATTAGGTGATTACATAGAAAAATAGTTACTGTTAGGCCTGCTTCTCTTCTTGAGTGGTAAGCCTAATTCATAACTGTGGATAAATGGCATAGCAGCAGTTACCACATTTTGCCTAGGTGAGAAATTTAAAGTATTTCAGTTGGAAGGAATCTACAGTGATCGTATAGTCCAACTGCCTGACTGCTTCAGAGCTTACCAAAAGCATGTTATTCAGGGCATTGACCAAATGCCTCTTATGACAGGCCTGGGGCATCAACCACTTCTGTAGGAAGCCTGTTGCAGTGTTGGACCACCCTCTCAGTAAAGAAATGCTTCTTTCTGTCAAGTTTGAGTTTTCCCTGATGCCGCTTTGAACCATTTCCACAAATCAGAGGATCATAGAATATGATTTCTCTGATAGAGAGCTGCTGTGGTTTATTTGTTCAGAGAAATTTCAAGACATCCCGTATTACCAGCTATGAAGGGGTTTCTGTATGGAGTCTCATGTCCTGCAAATAAACTAAAAATGCTAGTGCCCTGGATGAGTTACATTCTGTGCCATGACAGATACAGCTCTGAAAATTTGAGGAGAGTGAGGATGGAATTCCTGTGCCAAGTGCAGTGATGGTGACAAAGCCCCCTGCCCAGTTCTTTCCTTAATTTAAGATTTCGAAGAAAGCAGTGATAACCTTATTGATGAAGAGTGATAATCTAGCACTTCTGTGCTGCATTTAGATTGGTTTATTGTTCTTTTGTAATTGATGTTATAGTGCCAGCTCATCAAAAAAAGAGAGAAAATACGCTGTTTGATATTCACAGATCTCCTGCAAGAAGAAGCCATATCAGGTAAATGTCAGTCTTTTGGTATGCAGTTGTTGCTTTCCTTTAGTACATTCTGGTAGCTTTTGATTTTCAAACCATTTGTGAGTGAGTTTCACAGTTCATTCACACATGTGAGTGGATCTTGAACTGTATCCTAGATTCAGACTCTGATCAGCATCCAAACAGGAGTGTCATGGCACTGTCTAAACACACTAGAAGCTTTGTGCTAAGCAGGATGGAAACAGGTGTGCTACAAGTACTGGGAAGAATTCTGCATGGCACACTGTAGCTTTCTCTTTAAGGACATATATTTCATATTTAAATCCAAAGCATCAGTTTAACAAATATCCCCTTTCTGTTCTACAAAACTGAGCAAAACAGGGTAATGTTTTTTGTGTTCTTTCAGTTCAAATTTCATCCAAGAATTATCAACAATTTAATAAAATATTTAGCAAGCATAATTTTTGACTCTTATGTTTTGTGTCAAAGAAGTCTGGAATGTACCAAGTTGTCTTGGAAACTGTCGGTAGGTTTTATGTAACAAAGCAGATGAGATTGCAGCTTAAAACATTTTTTAAAAAATAAACTTACTCAAAGCTTCAAAAAGACAAATCTGTCCATGAACAGAATCCAAGTAAATGAATGCTAGTCATAGCTGAAACTCTTGTCTTATTGCTCAATTTAAGGGCATAGTGAAAATATATAAAGTAAATAAAGTAATAGCTGAATCTTAGGATTCTAAAGTTTCTTTGTAATACAGATAAGTGTTGGGTTTTTTTTCCTTGAAGAGCATATGACATTTTTTTGGATAATCTCTGGATTTGTACTTGTACTTACTATTCGTACATGAAGAGTGTGAAAGTTATTGTCCCTTTAGTTTTTGCTTGCGTATTACTTGGCCCTCATTATATCCCTTCTTGTCAGGACGCTGTCATATAAAGTCTTCCCAATTGCTTGATACTCCCTTTGATATATTTCGAAATGTATCTCATTTTTGATCATTGAACAGTAAAACTGATAGACCGTGTTATCCATTGGCAAAAACCAGTTAATTCAGTGCATTATCATGTTCATACAAATAATGCAGCTCACTATATTCACTTAAAATCTGAGACTTTTTACTAGTAACCAACTTCTTCACACAAAAAAGTTCTGAATTTTTCAAACTAATGTCAAACTCAACACCTTTTTGTACAGGACATTTAATGTACGTTGTATAATATTTCTGAAACACTCAGTTTTGTGAAATACTGTCATACTAAAATAAGAAATGGTTCATTCAGACTTTGGATAGTAATTTTACTTGGATTCAGATCAGAAATACAGGTGTTTTGAGAGCCTGTTCTGCTATTCAGAATTAATAACCTTGTAAAAACAGAGTATATATGTTGTGAAATACGGAATTTTTTCAAAGAATATTTAAAGGAAAGCATCAAACTAAGTGAGGAGATCTTGGTATGTTTGTTATGTTAGAGATGGCTAAAGTTGGAAATTTTCTTAAATACAATTGCAGCTTATTGACTGAATATTCAAATCACACTGCTGGGGTAGGTTACGGGGCTCTACTGTTCCAGTAATGTTCATGTTAAAATCAGACAGTCACTGTGGAAGTAAGATCTGTTGTTTCCCTCTCAGATTATTTTGATACTTAATGAAGCTAGAATTTGCATGTATCTCAAACCTGAACAGTACTATACTTGCCATTTCAGTTTCATTTTTATAGAAGGACCAAAACATGCCATTCTACTGCAAAAAAGACTGAATTTTCTGTTTGTTTTGCCACTTCAATAGGAGAAAGAAGCACGCCATTCACAGCAGCGATACAACCTCTTCAGATGAAGAACGTTTTGAAAGAAGAAAATCTAAAAGCATAGCCAGAGCAAGAAATAGGTATCAAAACATCCTTGGTCTTCAGAATAGTTTGATTTTATTATTTATCAGAAAATAAGCAGAACTGGTCTATAATATTTTATGAGTCCTGTAGACTTTTGATTCTGCTTGTAACTACCTGCAGACGCAGTTTAGGAGGAGTGCTGGTTATATATTAATACCGATTTTCGAGTCTTATGAGTAGATAATTATTAATAGTGATAAAAAGATAGAAATAAAAGAGTAGCTGTTTGATTCAGTTGGGTTATAAAAAACAACTCCTGTTGGTTAAAATATCATTGATGTAACTTGGTCCCGTTTAATTCAGTTGTACTCTCAGCTCTTCCAGCTTCCTCTTGTGTAAGAGTTCATGCATTCTACAAACCCAATGCACATTTTTTTGACCTTAACATGTATTTAACAGTAATCTAAAAGTGGAAGATCGGTAAGTAAAGTTATTCACTGCCACCGATAACTAAGTAGGAAAATTAGGCAGGAAAAAAAAGTTTCGTCATCTTTTTTCCATCTCTTCCTGTCACGTTGTTCCCTTTTCCATCGCAAGGAATTCAAGCAATGTACAATGACCAGAAGTGTAGTTCTGAGTGTAACCTGTGTCTTACTGGTACATTTCTTCCTCCCTTTAAGTATGTAATTGGTCTGATGTAATATCTATGTAGGGGCTTAAAGGAAGGAAATACTGTTTCTTCTGTGTTTAATGAAAATAATCTGTCCAGCCTAATTCTTCAGATTGCAGTTTGTGTATGGAAGCTTAAAACTAACTTTATGTTAAGGAACTTCTAGATGCATAACCATAATTACCACAAAAAACCCCCAATTAGTTTTATTTACCAATCTGGGAATGTTACCTTTTAATGTAGTAAAAGGCATTTAATCCCCTAGTTCTTCCCCTCCAAGCAGTGAAAATGGAACAGTATTTATTTGGTGTTTGTTTGTTGTTGAACAGGTGCCTACCTTTAAACTTCAGAGCAGAAGACTTAGCTAGTGGAATCCTTCGAGAACGTGTGAAAGTTGGGGCAAGTTTGGCTGATGTTGACCCTATGATTGTTGATAAATCGGTAGGTTTTGTTAGAGCTTTTTATCTTCCTTCCCTCAATTATACATCAGCAGAATTGTCCACAGCCCCTTACTGAGGTTGAAGTAAATTCATAAAAAGCTCACTGATGTTTTTTATTTTATTTTATTGTTACCAAAGCTTTTGTCTATTTATTCCTTTGGGCTGCAAAGCATTTGCTCTGGGACTTGTGCTGAATCTCTGTAGATGTCCTGGCATCACTCGCACAGTTAGCTTGCAAACTAGATAAGCCTCACATGGGCAGCCAAAAGTTGACTTCTCAGCTGTTTTTTTGACACTTCTAAAATTGAGGGAAATCCTGTTGATCAATGCAATGTTTTTTCTAATTTGTTTTCAAATGTTTTATAAGTAAAGGTACTTCTGTGAAAAGCTGTTACAATATAAACTTTATATGCTTTTTTTCTCCTAAGGTGTGTTTTGATAGTATAGGGGGATTGAGCCATCATATCCTTGCACTTAAAGAAATGGTAGTGTTTCCTCTTCTCTATCCAGAAATATTTGAAAAATTCAAAATTCAGCCACCAAGGTAGGTGTATTTACTCTTACTGTTGCATTTTTTAAATTAAGCTTTGAAGAATTGAACACACATAGGAGATTGATTCTTTCCCTGAAGTGTTTCACAGTTCAAATAGATTTATGTGATTGCTACCCCACTTGTCTATCAGAATATGTAAAAAAACAGGATGAAGAGTTAAAAAAACCTAGTGTATTTTTCTTGTGGTAGGAAAGTAAACTTTGTGATTTGGTTAAAGAAAGAATTCTCATGCGTTCTATTTAGAAGTACCTTGTCTTTTTTGCCATTATGTTATTAAATATTTTGCTCAATCAAATCAAGCAAAATGCTGATGTTTCTCTCAGTAATATTATATTGGGATTTTAATATTTATTAATGAGACATCTTGGTATGTGATTTAAATGGGAACTTGGTGTCTAAGTAAATTGAAAAATTGAGGGTATTTTTGTCACTTAATTACCTCATTCCAGAGAAGTAACAAACATTGATTAAGGTTTTACCAAATATCTAATACTTGAAGAGGTGGAATTTAAGCAATGTAAAAGAATCCTTTGGAAACCTAATATGCCTTTGATTAATATTCTTTACAAATCAGTTTTACTGATTTGAAAGCATAAAACAAACGTAGATTTTATGAAGTCATGTTATTACTACAACATGCTAATAATACAATACTACTGCAAAATAATAATGCGAGATCTTAAGTCATTCTTCTCCAGGCTCCCTGTCTTCATTATAAAATTTGACTTGGAGTTTTTCAGGAGACGTAAAATAAGTTTGTGACTGTGTTGATCCATTTATCTTCAGGGGCTGTTTATTCTATGGTCCTCCTGGAACAGGTAAAACCTTGGTAGCTAGAGCTCTAGCTAATGAATGCAGTCAAGGAGACAAAAAGGTGGCTTTCTTTATGAGGAAAGGAGCAGACTGTCTCAGTAAGTGGGTTGGTGAATCTGAACGTCAGCTTCGACTCCTTTTTGATCAGGTTAGAAGAAAATACGTTTTTTCCATATGATTTCTCTGTATTTTGTGTTTTGTGGTTTAGGTGGCCAAAGGTATTTGCAATTGCAACTAAATAACTGTAGATTTTTGTAAATTAAACAAGATTTTACCAAATGTCATAATTAGATGAAGGGAATAGAGGAATGCTGACAGTAGTTTTTCTTGCTCTGGAAACTTAGAGAAAGAAGTCTCTTGACTTGTCCATTAATGAAACAAAGTAGTTTGGGTAAAATTGGAAAAAAAAAAATCAGTGAGTTTGAGTTTGACTGGCATGTTCAGTGTAAATCCTACAGAGGGGAGTGCATGATTGCATTGGCTCTGTGTCTATTTTAGTGTTCTTTTTTGGCTTAGAAGAGAGTGGACAGAGCAGAGACTCACACAAAGCAGCAACATGCAGTAACTCAAAGAAAAGTCTAAACAAACAGATTATGAGCAGATAAGATCATGTTTTCTGTAACTGAGTGTAAGGTGTGTATTTGTCCTTAACCTGTGCAGCACACAGTAAAACTGGTACACTGGTGCCATCTTGCTTACTCGAAGCAGACTGCACTCAGCTTTGCTTTGAAACACTGCTGGAGCTGGAAATTCAGTTTTCATTTTAGACTTTACATTTTCTAACAAAGATGTCTCAATTTATGTGTTAGTTTAGCATGTTAATGCTTTCTAGTGAAACTAGTTTTCAATGTTGATGGATAAATTAGGAATTAACAGTGAATTCAATTTTTGTTTTGTTTACTGCATACCAGGCATACTTGATGAGACCCTCTATAATCTTTTTTGATGAAATAGATGGCTTGGCTCCAGTTCGTTCTAGCAGACAAGATCAGATTCACAGGTAATATTTCTTCTATGCTGTCATTATCTCGGTATAAGGTACATTATCTTGGTAAACTCTTAAATATAATTTTACTCATTTCACAGGAAAGGTTTTTACTTTTTCTGAAGCCCGCTTACACTAAAAAGGACAGATTGGTTTTTTGGTGTTGAAAGTCATCTTTTCAGTCCTTCAGGCAAACTGTAATTTGCTGGGAATTGAATTGCAGTGACAATAACCCTTCAGCCACATTATTAACTGCAAGATTTCCACAGCCATTCCTTGGTTTGCTGTTTTGCTCTGTAAACAGATTGTCTGTTACCAGCCCAGTAGAATAACCAGTTGAAAAAATGTTATTCTAACATGGTGAATTGTAATGTTCTGTGAATGAACTGAACTCACCTATGGTTTTGATTCTAGGTGGTGTGATGTGCAAACGTATCTTGTGTTGCTATCATGTCATTATTTAAAACATTTTTTACAACAATTTGCTGCTGGCTGAAATTTTTTGTGGCTGCTTTCGATCTCAGTTTTGCTGAGCTCTGTATGGCAACACACTTGTACCTGTCATTCTGTAGGTGGTGGTATTTATGTGTCTATCTCCCTCCGCTCTGCTGAGAGAAACAGGACAGAAATTTGGGGCCCGCAGAGCAGGAGGTCAATGGAACATACGAGACTTGAAACTGTTATGCACCTGTTTGTAACTTAGCTTTTTTCTTTTGAATGTATTGATGTCGCATTTGAAAATGCAGAAGTTCTTGCAGTGTTCCCTACACTTTCTTTTTCTGGAAACTCTCTTTTAGCTCTATAGTGTCTACTCTTCTTGCCCTTATGGATGGACTGGATAATAGAGGTGAAATAGTTGTAATTGGTGCTACAAACAGACTGGATTCTATAGATCCTGCACTCAGGAGACCTGGTCGCTTTGACAGGGAATTTCTTTTCAACTTGCCTGACAAGAAGGTAAAACCTGGAAAGGAGATTTATTAATAAACATCTCTAGTGTATTAAACATTTGAATGTCTGACAGCCAAGCTTATGAAATAAAAATATTCATTCTAGCTTGTAAGAATGTTTAATTTTAGGAAGACATTTTTAGTACAAACAGATTGTATACATAAAGTTGTATTGAGCTTCAAATCTTTAGAATATAGCTAAAACTAAACAGAGCTAAGTTATTCACAATAAGCTGAATTGCTTATCTCAAAACTATGGAATTGTATAATGAACCCTAACTATTTGGAGGCTTGAAACTTATGGTAAGACAAAATAACTTTAAATCTTGTAGACTTCTAAGCATGTCAAAAATGTAGATGCACAGCCAGACATTACGATGTTGGCAACAGCAGCGTTTCAGTTCCTTATTCTAAACTTATATAAACTCAACCATAATACTTCATGAGTTTATACTTAAAATTAAATGTACTTTGTATGTGGATAGATGTCTTTGGATTCTATAGAACTTTTAGCTGGAATTGTTTTGGAATTCATGTGTATGTGCTGTGCTACTCAGAAGTACATTAATTGGTGAGGCTTTTGACAGTAGAACCTGTTAATCATAAGTTCAGCAATTAAAAATGAAATTATAAAACTATGATAATTCCTAATTGAACCTGAGTTTTGATCAGTTCATATATAATAATGTTAATTAAACAGAAATTAAAATGTGTAACTAGTGAAAAAAGTACTGCTTATATATGAAATTAAAAAGAGGGGAAAAGCTTTGTTCTCGAGAGACTTTGGAGTGCTAAGTTCTGTTTTATGTGTCTCAGTTACATGTCAAAAGCAGGTAAAGTAATTATAGATTCACACGAATAAAGAATATTTTTTTCTATGACATGGATTTGGCTTGCTAGTTTTTTAATCTCATTTTCTTTTCTTTTTTTTTAATTTTAAATCAGGCACGAAAGCACATTTTGCAAATTCATACCAGGGATTGGAACCCCAAATTGTCAGATCCTTTCTTAGGAGAACTGGCAGAAAAATGTGTTGGTGAGTGTTATGTTGTTAGTACTTTTACTGTAGAGGCTTTCTCTTCTGTGTAAAACTTTGAAGGTATGTTAAATGTATCAAGATTTTCTGATTTCTGCCTTTCTAAACTTCTGTACTTTGAACAACACTCTTTTTGTAGTAACAAAATATGTTTCTGTCTTACTAAAACACAAAATGAGTAGCTAATAGTCATTTGAAAATACAACCATGTTTCCTTTCTGTAACATCACTGTCCTTATATTGGATGCATACCCTTAAAGAGAAGCAAAATGAAGTTGGAATTGGAATTTTCAGGGGGACTTCCCATTAAATTGGTATATTACAAAAGAGATAGGTGGACTTGGGAGTTTTTCTGTCTACTTATTGAGAAAAAAGCCCAGTACTTGTGTGTGGGGTTTTTGTTTCTTGTTTTTTGTTTGTTTTTTACTGACTGGCATGCTCTCCTCTGACATAAATCCACCAAACTAACCAGCCTTTCTAAAGATGAATTTTTTTTCCAGATTGCTAGCACAGAACAACCTCAAACTGTAGACATAGGTAGGGGTGAAAAAAAGCACCACAATATGAATACATTAAATACACCTTTGGAGCTCGCAAAGACCTGCTGTACTGAATGGAGGTTGGTTGTTCAAGATAAGCCTGCTGTTTAAATCTAATCAGAAATAAACCCAAATATTTTTATAATGAATTTAACAGAGCAAATTACTCTAAAGCACACACCACAATATCTTCTCAATGATTTGTCATGCAAGGATACATCCTCTGTCAGTCATCTGCTTGGACAAGCACTGAAGTTCTCAGAAAAAGAGCAGTCTCAAATATCTGTGCTTTGGAATCCATCATCAGGGAATCTAAGAACTTTAACCTGAACATCAGTCCATTCAGTCAGCTACAGTACATCCGAATTATCCTCTTCATCCACAGGGGCATCTCTCATCGAAGCAGCATCCCTCCGCTTTTGATGCACAAAGACCCAACATCTTCTGGTGAGGAGAAAACATAACTATCCAGCAAACTCCAGTTTAAGCTTTGCCGGGTATAAGACAGCACATGCTAAACCCATGTCATGTAAATTCTGCTTGAATTATGCAAAGACGTGGTGCTGCTTAGTGGGAGAGAGGGGAATAGGTGGGAAAAAACCACAGATGTTTCTTTAAAAATTCACCATATTTTTTCTTTGAGGACACAATATTTTAAAATTTCAGACAATAGGGAAAGGCATTTGTACATTTGACTGGAAGACATTCTTTGTGCTCCATAAAGCCTGTCAGTTCTGTGGAAGTCAGCTAACAAAAAGAAACACCCTTTTCTGTTTTCTTTGGCTTTCCTGCTCTCCAACTACCGTACTCTTGATTGTTTCCAGTCTGTATCTTGGAATTTAAGTGTTTCCATTTCCATATATCCAAGACTAAAATCTTAGGAGTATTACAAAGACTTTTCAAAACAGCTGAAGTAAGACTGGTGTATCTTCTTCACCTTGAGAGTGCCTCATCGTTTCTGTAAGTGAAATCTGCAGCAATAATGATTTAAACAGACTTTTTCAGGTTCTTTGTGGCCATTGCCAGTGGGACTCATTGGCACACATGTATTTTTCTGATACATTTTATACCAGTCTGCTATTTCCTCTTGTGCACAGGTTTTCTTTAAAAACAAACTAACAACTTTCCCCCCCGCCAAAACAACACCCCTTCTTCCCCAAGAAAAAGCTGCCTAGACTTAGGAGGCTTTTGGCACAGCATGGTTGATACCTCTCTCCAGTTCAGCAGACTTGGCAACACTTAACTCCAAGCTTTTGGATCCTAATGAAGAAAACTGCTGAAATTCTCCCAAAGCAAATGACTTTGGGGAAGCAGGTGTATGTGCGACTCAGAACTTCTTACAGTCCAGGGGTGTAATTAGAAGGAAATTGGAAGGGAAAAGCCCCAAGACTTGGAAAAATAGGTTATTTCCTGAGGGTTGATTTTTCTCCCAGGTGTTATGGATTACAACCTTTTAGTGGATTTCTCTGTGTGTGAGAATTAAAGACTCTGCTTCCCTGAATGGCCTCATGACTGCAGTGTGTGTGAGACGAAGTGAAGCGGCTTGGGGAGAGCACAGCATTGCTCAGAAGACTACACACTTATGTCTTGTTAGTACTTTCAGTAAATGCACATGATTACTGTGTTTTTTCTCCTTACTGGAGATGGGTCCCGGACACCCTTAACTTTATAAATCCTTCCTTATCTCTTGTGCTTATTCCTGTTTGGAATGGTAACTGTCTGTAGACGGAGAGACTTACCTACAAACTCAGTCTTGCAGGAAACAAAACATACTAGCAACTGAAAAAGTGTGAATTCCTCCATCTGGCATCTTGCAGATGAATCTTTTTACAATGTAGTAAGGGTTATTTAAATAATGTCATTAAATAGAGTTATAAAGAAACAAACTATTATGCTGAAGATGCTTGTTAAAAATATTCTGTGCTTATTATTGCAGGAGTGTTTTGTTGCAGAATGATCGCATGTTAGTTTTTTCTTTCCCATTCTCATGTAATGGTGGAGGGGGAGATTTTGGCATTAGCATTCCTGTTTTTCACAAGTCTTTAAAATAAGTAGTTATTTTTCATCTCTGTCATCATGCTGTGTTGTTTGCTAACTCTCCCTGCAGTCATTTTGGGAGTTTTTTAGGGAGTTGCACAACATAAAATGGAAGAAGTGGTCAAAGTTGTTCACCTAAATGCTTCACCCTGTTCAGTAGCACTTTGTTGTGGGTTTTTAGGGTGGGTTTTAGGCAGAAGAAATTTTAAAGAGGACACAATTTCTGCACAGTTGAGATGGAAGAGGAGGACTGGAAAATTTTGGTGATCAAAGTGCATTCTTTGGAAACCTACATAGGAATCCACTTGTTTGCTGTCCTGCTTTTTGAAAGTTGTACTTCAGAAATGTTCAGCAGAGTTTGGTGGTGCTGGGTAGAAGAAAGTGGGTTACTTGACAGGAATCCTCATTTTGTTCTAAGTTAAGGTGTCCCAGTGCATTTTACCTAGCAAATTGAACATCTTTCCTGAGGTGCTTCAAAAATGGAAGCAAATGCACTGAACCCTGAGTTTATATTACAGTGTCAATTTGGGTAAAAACTGTATCAGGTTATTTACTGTTGGCATGATACATTTTATTTTGTTTTGACAATACTTCACTGGTTTTTCTTCTGCTTAATCAGCGTGTGTTTGCTTCTTAGCAATAAAAAGCTCTCTAATGTTTCACAAGGTACAGGATTTTTGCAGTTTTCTTGTCACTGAAATGGATGTACAGTATGCACAAGAGAGTCCGTCAAAAAGAGACACCAATTATTAGTCTTCAAATGTAATTGCTCCTGAGAAATGAGAAGTAGAAATGGAGACTAATTGTGTATCTGATCACCTGAGAATTTAATTTTAAAAATAGGCTACAGGCTATTATTTCCTAATTTTGCAATTCTTTGGAGATGTACAAGCGGTGATTAAAATGACTGTTAGAAAGCGATATTACAGAACTCGTTAATAGAAAAGTTGGGAAGGATATAGAACCTGAGCTGCTGAATCTTTTGTCACAAAGATACTAAACTAGCTTCTAAGGCGACAGGCATTCAGGGTGCTGCATATCTTCAGCACACCTTTGATTTAGTGCTCCCCTCACTCATTTTTTGTTTAATCCAATGTGGTTTTTGGATGAGAAGTGGACCAATTTAAATGGGAACATGATACTTGATACCTAAAGAACAATGCACAATTTAGAACCCTGCTTGGAAGTCTCAGATGCACCTGTAGCTATTGTCTAATAGTTTCACATGGTTGGAGTGTGCCTGCATCATTTTGATTTTATGTTAAATGAAGGTTAAAAAAACCCCAAGCAACATAACTTTAGTGCTGAAAACAATTAGTTGTCTATTGATTAATATAGTGGATATAGTTGAACAAATTTCAAATGTTATGTGTATTTATTTCAAAGTAACTTGGAAATGTGAATTGCTGCATACATTTTAGATAACAGTCATGGTGTGGACTCACCAAATTTATACAATTCTAAGTACTGACCTTTTTATAAGATTGCAAAGCTTGGTTTAAAAATTGCAGGAATCATCTGATGTTTACGGTGATCTTCCATTTGGGTTTATTTTTGTTTTACCCTTTTTTAAAAATTATTTTTAAGTATATATAAGAAAGGTGCAGTTTGAAGTCTCATCTAATTTAAGTCATCTTTATAGCTGAAAAGTGGGTATCTTTTTTTTATTATTATCCCCCAAATTTATGTATCTGAAAGATTAGGATGGAAAAGTGTCTGTCTTCCATATTAATTGCTTCCTTTTTTAGTTTTAAACACTGTATGGAATCAGATTTGTTTCTTATTGCTGTATGGATCTTGTAAAAATATACGTGCCAGGAGCACTGAAAGAACATCAGAGGCTAAAGAGAGAGAAGCAAGGCAGGCCTCAATTTTGGGACTTGGTGCTGCCAAGAGACCAATCATAGAATCACGGAATGGTTTGGGTTGGAAGGGATCTTAAAGCTCATCTCATTCCAACCCCTGCCGTGGGCAGGGACGCCTTCCACTATCCCAGGTCGCTCAGAGCCCCATCCAGCCTGGCCTTGGACACGTCCAAGGTTGGCGCACCCACAGATTCTCTGGACAACCAGTTCAAGTGCCTTATAGTAAAGAATTTCTTCCTAATACCCAATGTAAACCTGCCCTCCTTGGTCTTAATACAAAAACAGAGTAGAAAAAATGCAAGTAATGTAAGACTTGGTGAGGAAGAGGAAGTCTGGTAAAAAACCAGTTGAGTGAGAATAGTTTTAACTAAAGAATTGATTAATTACCTTCTATAAACACTTCATTGCAAACCCATGAACTTTTATATGGCAGTACCTCAGTGTGACACATTTTCCTATAGTGGCTCTAATTCTCTAAGTGACTTTTCTCACTGGAATATTGTTTTACAGTTTTTGAAAGATGGAGCCATGGTGCCTCAAAATACAGAGGCTTATTAATACCTCTTGCCGAGAGAGATAGAAAAACTTGAAATCAAATTTCTAGCTCTGGGGAAAACCCCCAAACCATTAGTACTGCAAAAGACTCAGAGGTATTAAGTCTCTCTGTATTTCATAATTATCAGATCTATGTTTTTCACTAATGATGATTAAGCAATTACAGGTAGCCACCTGTAGATACTTATGAAGATAGGCTAAATTAAAATTTTAATGCATTTTAATTTCTACCTTTGGTTATATTAGTAAAGTTATGAAACTGTTAAAAGTATGAAACATTTTTCTTGATAGTAGAAGTTAACATTTTTCCAAGAATTCAGAGTATGCTTTTTTTAACAAGAGATTTAATCTCTCCCGTATTCTACTCATGAAACATCTTTCTTTATACTCCTCATTTTCTCAAGACTGTAAAAGTTTAAAGTTGGTGATGTTCAGTGTAACAAAATTACTTTGCTATTAAAGAATATATTCATATGGAGACATTAAAGGAAAAAAAGGAGGAAAGGGACTAGGCTGTTAAAATTGCATACATACTTTAGATGATATTAAGGGAAAAGAAAGAGCAGTAACAGACCTATAACCCAGAACTGAAAATACACTATGTATCAAATGATATAGTAAAAATGTAGGTAATTTTAACCTCGGCGTGGAATTAATTTCTTGCTATATCTTATAAACATGTCTAATTCCTCGGTATACAACACTGTCGTCATATTATGACCGATACCTTTTGGCAGATGCTTTGTGGATCTTGACAGCTAAGGATTACTGATTTGTTTTTAGCTGGATGCGTGTTTGAGACAGGTGTGGCACAGCAGTGCAGTTTCATGGAAGGTGTTTGTGTTTCTGTGTGCACCAGGGTACTGTGGAGCTGACATAAAAGCACTTTGCACTGAGGCTGCCTTGATTGCCCTGAGACGCCGCTATCCCCAGATTTACATGAGCAGTCAGAAGCTCCAGCTGGACGTTTCCTCAGTCGTTCTCAGCGCGCAGGATTTCTACCATGCAATGCAGAACATTGTGCCTGCCTCCCAGCGTGCCGTGACATCTTCGGGACACGCGCTGTCCCCGGTCATCAGGCCGCTCTTGGAACGGACCTTCACTAAGCTGCTCGAGGTCTTACACAAAGTGTTCCCTCACGCTGAATTCAGCCAGGGTGACAAAAGTGAAGGTATGTGGTTTGGGGTTTTTTTGCAAATGCTGTTTTAATTTCCAAGTATTTTCAGCTTCTCCACCTAGCCTTAAATCTGGTGTGTATTTCCTTCAGTGTTGTTAGGATGTAAATGCTATTTGCTTGGATGTTGCATTATTATTTCTGCCGATTCCAAGTTGTTGTAGAATCTAGTGACCTGACCTATACAGAGCAAGGTCCCGTAGGTGTGAGTGCCATCCAAAAAAAGAACTCAAAAGTAACTTACAATTAAAATATGAGAAATGATGGACTATAATTAAAGGACAGAACAAAAAAATAGTTAGACAATGTTGCTGAGTCTAACAGGACCTGAAATTGGTTCTCCTGTCCTGAACCAGTGGTTAGCTGTCCCATGTCCTTTGCTTGCTCGTGATGCAGAAGCTTTAAGGGGCTCACAGCAGGTGTTGAGCTGAGGTACCTGAGCCTATGTAATGGTCATGTGCTGATATAGAAGAAAGTCCTGAGGCTTCCCTCTTCTTGAACTGGCCTGGTGCACTCCTGATCCTCCGAGCTGATTCTGTCAGCTTAGCAAGTGGAGGACTATTTGCTGTTTCATCACATTAGCTTTTTTTGCCAAATTAGTGAGTAAAATCAACTCACTAAGGGGTCAGTGAATGCTAGAAACATGCTGCACTTGGAGCAGTGTGGGTGCACCAAGGAAGCAGGGCATCAGAAGGAATGTGACTGAATGTTTTGACTGGCAATGAGTCGATAGGTACTGGTTTTTTTTTAGCCAGCTCTTCTCTGAGACATACTTTAGTAGTTACCCTGGTCATTTTTTGGAAGTTAAATGTTGAACAAGATACCTTGGGTTTGTTTGGGTCTGTTTATTCTGACTTAGTCTACTGTTCTTATCTGGGCTCATTCTCACCCCCCAGCTCCGTAAACAGTACTTGGGGTTGTGTGTGATTAACTTGAAAACAGCCCAGTCATAAAGCAAATCTTTGACAGCCATGACTTTCTTCTCGTTCCTGTTCCAGAGCACGCTTTCAGCCTGCTGCCCAAGCAGCTTAAGCTGATCCTTGTGCTGGCTGCTGCAGTTCTCCAGCCCAGCTGTGCATTTTTGCTCCATCCTTTCCACTGGCTTGAGTACATCAGGTCCTTTGTTAAATCGTTTTAGCCAGGAAACTCATCCAAAAATGATGTATTTATGTGTTTTCTGCTGACTGTGGGGTAGCTGGAGGTTTTAACAAGTGTTGGAGTTGGCCAGAGACAGGCCCTGGGAGCACATGGTGGTGGGTAGGGGGAAATGAGCTGGCTTGCAGCTGCAGTTAGATCCTATTAGGCTCCCTTGATTGGAACCAAAGTTATTTAAGATGCTTAAGTCTCCATATACTGCTAACCTGTTGGTGGCACCCAATTTAGATATTGTCATTCTTCTTGAAGAATTGGTTTAAGTTCAGAATATTTTCTTTGGTTATATTTTTTACATTCATATTTATTATTGCTCATTACTGCTAACAAATTGAGTTTGGAAGCTTTAATTGGTTTAAATAGTAGTTTTACTAGATAATTTGCTGCAATGGGTACTTTTAAATGTAAATAATTGATTTTGAACATGCATGAATGGAGGTTTCTTTTAGCATTTCCTTTAGTTTTTCTTACCTCTTAAATCTAAGAAAATATTGAATAACAAGCTTTAATCTTTGTTAAAACCAGAAAAATCCACTTTCAGGTACAATGATTATACATAAATGTAGATTATACAATAGGGCTTCAAATTTTCTTGAATTCAAAGTCAAGTATATAGAACATGCTTACAGGTGTGCTTACAATTTGCACATCAGGTTTTCTGCATTTCACTAAAAATTCCTTTCTTGTAATTCAGTGAGTCAGATGCTCGAGCAGAGGATGTCACAGAGACTTGATGCTTGGGATTAAAAGATGGGCTGCTTTTAAAAATAATTGTGTATTTTAGGAAGAGAAAGCTGTGTCCAGTGCATGCGCATAGGACTTACCTATGCCTACATCTGGTATACTGGAAATTCTGTCTTTTTAGAGACTGTCTGTTTTAGTGAGCCCAGAGGTAGAAGGCCTGTGTCCAGTTGATTTGGAGGTTTCCATCCTTAGCTTTAGCTAAATATCCAGCAGCTTCTGTGCCATATTTTCTTGTTGTGGATCAGCTTTTGGCCACTGCTTGGGGTCTGCAAACCTTTTTCATCTTTGCTCTCTGAGAAATGATTGTCAGGTGTGCGAGTGTATCACAGCTTGACAAGGGATGTGACACATCCTCATTGCATAGCAGCAGAATTATCGTTCCTGCCCAGCCTGCTCTGAATCTGGTTTCTTGCATCACACAGCCAACTAAGGGGGAACCTTTGTTGTCTCTTAATAATTTTTCCTGGAACCCTGGGACAATTTTTCCTGTGGCTTAGACGGTACCTCCGTCCGACACTTAACACTGCCTTGAAGGGGATTCCTTTGTCCCTTGGTCGTCTGATCAGTGTGGCAGGACCTGTGCCATTGCCGTGTGTAAATCCAGCAAGTCATGCAGTGGATTGGGTATTTGAGAATAATACTTGCATCTCTCTGTATTTCATACTATCATTTTACAGCAGTCCCTTTTCTTAAGTGACTGTGGCCAGCTTGAGCTGCTGTTGGGATGTCTGGTGGTTGTCCTGGGCAGCAGTGTGCCACGGTGACTCTGGGCTGCTCTGAGGAATGCTTCCCATTCATTGCAGAGCATTTTTTGCTCCGCAGAGCTGGCCTCTGCAGTGCTCCTGCTGTACAGCTGAGTGACTGTGGCCATTTGCATCCCAATATTTGCAGGCTTCCTTCCCTATGGAAATGAGAACGAGTGGCTTTGCATAGGGCAAAAGCAGCTCAACTCCCTTCCCCTTTCCTGGGGCAAATAAAGATCTTGCAGCAGTTCTTTCCCATTATCAAATCACACCAGGTAACTGTAAATCCTGTTGCAGCTCTGGGGGCTAATTTACCTGATTTTCAGCTGTTACCTGGTTGTTCTGATTTAGTGCCATATTAATATTTTTGCAGTTGTTTTGTCTCTGCAGTGTGCCTTGTGAATATAATGTCTTTGAGCTTTTTGTTTTTCAAGGTCTATATAGAAAGTACTTCAGTTCATTATGCTACTATATTAGCAAAGGAATTAAAATAAGTAAAGGTATAGTATATGAATATGCAATGCATTGAACTGATTTTGATAAAAAGTAATTTGATATTCTTCAGCAGATTATCAAAGGGTGGAAAACAATTCTTCATAAACGTACATTGTCTAGGTAGTCATGCTGAGAATAATTTTGGAAGAAGTGCACCTGTGAGAATTTGGACACTTGCAAAAGTAAATAATTGCAAAATTCTATGTAGTCTGTGTAATTACATATCTTATATCTTCATCCTTGAAAAAACCTCTAGCTGTGAAATAAACCTGAAGGAAGCCATTTCATAACAAGTTAAACTTTTTTGTATTTGAGAAGTTGTTTAGCTTGATTGTTTAAAAAAATAAATTGTAATTATGATTAGACTTCTACAGTATTTAATTTGTTTTGGTTTTTGAAGTAATAAGTATTTATTGTCCTGAAGGCTGATACTTAGACAGTTTTAACTAATTTCTTCTACATTTGAAGATTTATTATAATTGACACAAAGAAAATTGTAATATCTTCTCTTGTTTGTTGTACATGTACTTAGAAGTGATAAAGTTCTAATTAATATGTCTCTTGGAACAGATGTACCAAGTCTAATATTAGATGATAGTGAAGATGAGAATGCTTCATCAATTTTTGAGACGAGCTGTCACTCAGGATCACCAAAGAAACAGTCATCAGCTGCTATACATAAACCCTACCTTCATTTTACAATGTGAGTGTTTCTCTAAATGCATATAATTAGCTAGATGAAACCAAGAGATTCTTACATCAGGAAAGCTAAAAAAGTTGTTCTTTTGCTTTGAGGTGGCAGTGGTGTTCTATAATGGAAACATGTAAGTGCACAGACAAGAGTTTTACGTGTGGGGGTGTTCTTGGGAAAGGCCACATCCTACACACAGGATTCAGAATGTTTTTCAATAGGCAAACGTAGATTAGAAGTAAAGATGCTAACAGGAGTTCTCAATTTTAACAAACTACTTTGGTTTGAAAGATTAAGAGAGATCTGAGAAGAGATGTATGCAGGAGTATTTTGGAGGGGTTGTGTGCTTTTTCTTGGTCCAAAGTACGGATGAGCTTCAGTGTATGCAGCTGTTTGGAAGCATCATATATAATGATTGTATTCAGCATTTCTAGTGTGCTTTTTTCATTGTTTTTAATGGAAAGTTTCACGGACAACAGGAATTTAGAAAATATGTGTGACATTTGGACAAGTGTTTCCTGTATAAATTGGACTGGCTACAGTAATTAACAATAATTAACATTTCTTAGTTTTGTGTTAAGAGTAGTTTTAGACTACTTTATGTGGTAGTTTCTGCAGCAAGTTTGCTGAATAAAGAAAATGAAATTAAATGCTCATTAGTGGCACTGTTTAGTAGAGCCATCTTGTGGAAAACTGCTAAAATTTTTGTGCTAGATAATAATGCCAGAACAGAATTTATGGATATCTAAGCTTAAAAATAAGGATTAAAGTTCAAACAGTTGGAGAGACGTAGTTAAGTATTCTAATGTCAAATTTAAGCTTTTGTTGCGAGGTTGGGAAGGGGGAAGGCAAACCCAAAACAACAGTATATGTTTGTGTGGATGTGTGTCTAAATAAAAGAATCTCAAGACTGTGCTTATTTTTGCAAAGTTTGTAAGCCTCCGTCAGTCTATATTCTGAGCATTTTTGATTGTTCTCTGTCTCTATAACCACCATCACCAGAACTGAAAGCCAAAGGTCAGCAGTGTTCATTGCTGTCCCAAAATGTTTAACATAAAGTAGTACCACCAAGTCTTGTTCCATTGCCTGAGTTCACTGATGGGCAGATAGAAATGCTCTAAGGAGAGAAAATGCAAATTAATTAAAAACTTTCTTGTTTTAAGATCAGTTTTCTATAAATGGAAAAGACTTTTAATGGAAAAAATGTGCTTTTATTTGTGTCTCATTTGTCCATAAAATTGGGAAAAACACCCAAGAGAAAGAAACAAACACAAAATCCCAAAACCCCTTCTGTGGACTTATTAGAATTTCTTCTCAACAACAAAAAAAACCAAAAATTAAGTTTACCTTCGCAGTTTTTCTTTGAAGTCTTCCTTCTGTCCAGAAGTCTGCAGGCTTGGAGTGTACAAATATGCTAAAATACACGATGCATAGTGATGTTATTCAACCCTAATTCAGGTCCTTTTTCTTAAGTAAGTAAACTATTGAAATGTTCATTGGTTCTTGAAAATCTTGGGCAGCACTTATGGGATGAGAGGATTGACCTGGGATTCCTGAGGCTACTGAAGAGATATGTTAGTAGTTAGGACTGAACTAGACATTATTAAATTGCTGTCTTTACTGGATGTCCAGTAAGTCTTTTTATATGATCAAGGAATTGGTTTTAAATAAACTGGTTATAATGAAAATTGTCATGAATTTGATGTACGCATAGCTTCACACAGATGAATTTGAATTAAATGGTTGTGAAACCAACGATAAGAGAAATCTTGAGTTACTGGCACCTGAAGTAGTGTTGAGGGATAGTTGAGTTAGTTGATCTTTTTAGGCTGTTGAAGGAAGCTGTTACCTGTTACTGAAAGTCTTACGGATTCTAAAATATCTCCTATATATCCATCCATTGATAACATTGGTTCGTTAATTGGCTGTTGTAACTGTTCTGTTGCAGGTCAGCTTATCACCAGCCAACCTCTTACAGACCGAGATTACTGCTCTCCGGGGAAAGAGGTTCGGGTCAGACTTCGCACCTTGCTCCAGCACTATTGCACACCCTGGAAAAATTCTCCGTACACAGGCTCGACCTGCCAGCTCTTTATTCAGTCAGTGCCAAAACGCCTGAAGAGTCATGTGCACAGGTGATATTTCAGCTTCCCCTGTAATGAGTCAATTATGTAATTCTGGTTGCATCGACATAAAGGCAGCCAGCTGGAATGTAACTTAAAGTCCAGGTTTTCATAGGCTCCTTCTATTTTCCTGTTTAAGATGAAGAAGTCTCTAGAGGGTGATGGAGATCTCTCTAGTGACTAGTGAATGTAATTGCATTTTTAACCTGCTCCCTATCACAATACCTAGTGCTAAGTAAGTTTAATCTGGTTATTCAGTGCCTGATGTTCATTTTATTCACTTGTGTATGGATTGGTGTGCTGTGGTTCTCGGTTCATTTGCTTAGTTTTAAGTGTTTTACATTTCCAAATAGCTTGTGGTGAATATTGCATGAATTGCAAAACAGTTTAATTTTCATCTTGATTGTTCAGTCATAGCAAGTTTTTAAAACAGACATATTTTTAAAACAAAGTAGTTGCTTTGTAGTCTCTCTGGCACATAGACGTAAAATAATTGAATGCTGTAGCTAAGAGTCACAAACCCTTGTTCAGAAAGTCTTTAGATAATTCTATTCTGCTGGAACATTTGTCTACAAAATACCACAAAAATGAGTCATTCTCTAATGCACAAGAACTTTGTTACTCACAACTGATGGTAACAATTAGTTCCTTAGTTGAAATACCACTGTTTCTTTTAATTAGATCTTTCGTGAGGCTCGAAGAACAGTACCAAGTATAGTTTACATGCCTCATATTGGTGATTGGTGGGAAGCTGTCAGTGAAACTGTGAGAGCTACTTTCCTAACTTTGCTGCAAGATATACCGTCTTTCTCACCTATATTTCTACTGTCTACCTCTGAGTCCATGTTTAGTGAGTTGCCTGAAGAGGTAAGTTTATCGCGGAAGGAGGCATCTGTGCTCTTCTGAATTTTTTGATCATGTAAAACCATTTTGTTTTGTAGTAGTTTTCTAACTTAATTTAAAATATGTCAGACAGAAAATGTAATAATAATTGAATGTTAGTAATTTTCCTTAATGAGGGATGTATGTCTGTATTACTGATTTTCATAAGTTCCATGCTACTCTGCTGAGAAGACAAAATTGTTCAGTTTTTTCAATTGTTCTTTTTGACAAATGACTCCATTATAATTAAATGCAGATTTAGTCTAAAGGCCTGACCTTGAGCTTTACATTTTCTGAGGCTCCGGGTAGGGGGAGGGTTCCTGCTTTTTCTCCTTAACATTTTCTGTGTTTTTTTTTTTCTCCTGCCCTTTTACTCTGCTTTTACTGCAGGAGCGGCTATTGTTAGGATCATGGGATACTGCAAGTTTCATTACTATAGAAAATTCAGCGAGAATTACAAGTACTTATTTTCCCTTTTGCTATGAACACAGCTTTAGGTAGAGTTTACTATCTCCTGTCCTGTGGCTAATTTTGAAAAGTTTGTGACTAGTATAACAATATGGTCATTATTCATATTTTTTTTCAGTGGGGGCTCATTTTTCTTATGGCTTTTTTTTTTTTTTAGGTGAAATGTATTTTCAGAATCCAGTATGAAGAGGTTTTTTATATTCAAAGACCAAGTGAAGAAGACAGATTGCGATTTTTCAAAGGCTTAATTCTTGATGAGGCAGCAATGCCCCCACCAAGAAGGAAACAGGCTGGTAAACTAAGTTACAGTAAAACCAATAATAATGAGATCCTAATGTTTTATTTTGTGTTACTTTCCTTTTTAAAAAGGTGTGGGTAGTTAAGAGTTAATGTAATTACCATGTGACAGTATTAATCAGCGCCCAGAATAAATTTCATAGTTACAGTTAAGAGTTGCGGAAGATGGAGAGCTGTGGGGTCAAGGATGCAGTGATAGTTAGATCCACGATGCATATTAAATACATACAGTGAAATTTGGAGTGGCAGAATCCCAAGTGCCGCTGTACTGTTAATATTTCCATTGTCTGACTTCTTGTTTTTTTCCCTAGCTCTTCGTGCCCTGGAAGTTCTTCCTCTTGCACTGCCGTGTCCTGCCCGGGAGCTGTCGGAAGCGGAGAAGCAGCGGATGGAGGACCAGGAAGAGAACACCCTGCGGGAGCTGCGCTTGTTTCTCAGGGATGTCACCAAGAGACTGGCCACAGACAAACGCTTTAACATCTTCAGCAAACCGGTGGATATTGAAGAGGTCTTGTTTCAGTAATGTGCAAACAATGAAGTTGAAAGTATTAGAAAAAAAATGCAAATTAAAAAAAGAAAATGGTTAAATTAATGTTTGATCCATGATCTGTCCAGTCTAAGATACTGATTTTTAGCTGTTGATACAGTCACAGCCTCATTGTCCATGATGTGAGGATTTGGAACATGTTCTATTATCAGTGACCCTTCTAAAAACCTTGGGCATTCCTGTCCATTTTATAAGTGAAATGAACATTTAAAAATGCCAACGCTCCTATCTCTGCCAGTGCTTCTGAAATACTTGAAAATATAAATATATTTCTTTAATAAAAGCTTTTACAGCATTGTAATCATAAACATGATAATATTGGGAAAGTGATCTGTGTCCTGTAATGCATTCAGCATTAATAGTATTGTTGCATAATTTCAGCAGTAATGCTTGTGGATGCCATTAATCACAGATAATAGCACATTATAAGGCATTAACTGGTCGATTATGGAGTGGACATACCTAACTTATGAGACAGTTCAATCTGCAAATCTGTTTTCAGGTGCTGCTGTACGATTGTGTTTGGTCTGACTTTGAAATCAGATGCTGGCCCCCTGCAAGCTTTGCAGGCTTGCTAACTGAAAGAAAAAAAAAAATCCCTAATTGCTTCCGAAGAGAGAAGCATCTCTTTTGGAAGACATTAAAAGATGAATATGGGGCATCGGAAGTCCAGCATTATAAAAAGCAGATTTGGAGTGTAAATTCCTTGCAGGATGTAACAGGCATCTTTTATGGGCTGATGCAGTCCTCTCTTAATTTGAGCTTTCCACAGTGTTCCATAGCTGACTGTGTTTGAAAGCCTGGTGAGCTGTGGCAACCTACAGCGTGAGCATGGTCTGAGCAGTAACTTGGTTTGATTTTTCTTGGGAAACTGTTTGGGAGGTCCATTACTGTAGAAACTTCCACACTTGTAGTGAAGGTAGTTCCTTTCTGTCAAGAATTTGTGGTCTAAACTTACATGAATAAGGGAACGTAGAGAAAGAGCAAGTAACTGTCCATGTTTTCTAGATGGAGAGAATCAAAATGTAAATTTGTTATTTGAGAACTTGCCAGAGCCCTGCTAATACGTCACAGCACCAGCAATCAAATGTAGTCCTTTCCGTCCCACCTGCTGCATTTAAGCACAAGACTAGCCTTTCCTTTTCTACAGCAGCCTGTCTGCTTGACTTCCTTAGAAAATGTGCTAGGTTTGTTCCACTCCTACTTGCATTGAGAGAATGCTGCTGTGTGATAAGTCAAGGATTTTTCTGACTAAATCAGCAGCAATATTTACAGCTTCTGGTGAAGATTTTCAGATGCTATGCTAACTAGAAAAGGAAGCCTGTGGCTTTGCTTTCCAATCCCTGAACCAGATATCATCATGTTTTCATAAAGGGAGACAAAAAGAGAATTTTTGCCATTTTAATTTGTCAAAATAAATGTCAGCGTCTCTATTTAAGGAATTAGGCGACACATTGCTGTACACTGAAGTAATGCATTAATGTTAGTTTATGTTGTAATATATGTCTGCAGGCACTATATTAAAAAAAATTCTTATAGAGCCATTATGGCTTGATCTGAATATGTATTAAACTCTTAAGTGCTTTGGCAGTGACCATCATATGTAGGTGATTTCAAAAGAAAAAAATGCAGTACTGTTTTAGAGGCTGCCAGTGTTTTTAATTAAGTCTAATCTAAATCACACTGAAACATTCAAATACACTTTTTTTCCTTGAAGTAAATAACAAATTCATAGATTTTTTTGGGTGAACTTTGTTACAGCAGCTGTGCTGATGCATTTGACTATTAAGGCTGAGACCCTTATGGTATCATTAATTATGTTAAATGCTTTTTAGTGTGCCCTTGTGGTTGCTGAATCTCCAGTTACGATGTAAGCTCACAGTAAACTGTGACACAAGGCTTTTTCTTTAGATTGTCCTTCTGTACAGCCAGTCTAACGTCTGCAATCAGTAAAATTTGACTTTTCTTTGTTTAGCAAGTGATTGAAGAAACTGTTTAATAGAAGGTATTTAAAAGCTGATAATTTGGCTGTTTAGTTTAATGAGAACTTTACCTACAAAGTGAACAAATAGAACTTCACTGATTTTTCCTAGGACTTCAAGTTAGGCTGATGGGTTTTGCCTTTTTAGTCCCTGACAGTGTTATAGCATCATAAAAATCTGTAGCTAAATCAGTCTGAAGTGAAAAATGCATTTACATTAGAGTGTGTTGCCTCAAAAATACTGTTTAATTAATTTTGAAAGATAAATTGGGGAGCTCCTGAAGGAAAAGCAGCTTTGAAAGTCCTATGTTTTTAGCCTGATAAAACTTCCATTTTTAACATAAATTTGCTTACAAATCAAAATGTGTAATGTCTTAGAGCTAAGCATGTGGAATGAATCCAAGTATAAAGATGTGATTGTGAGTGTTCAATAAGAATGCATATGGTCCTGTGTCATTTCTGTGTGCTGTTTGTTTGTAGGTTTCAGATTACCTTGAGGTTATCAAAGAGCCAATGGACCTATCAACAGTAATAACCAAAATTGATAAACACAACTACTTAACAGCCAAGGATTTTCTAACAGACATTGATCTGATCTGCAGCAATGCATTGGAGTACAATCCAGACAAAGATCCTGGAGGTAAGCACCTACTTCTTTTTGGCCTACCTAGACATGAAAGCCTGGTATTTAGTCGTATTTTGTTGCTATCCAGGCATTTAGATAAGCTGCATGTGTGCTTTGTGATAATTAGGATAACCAAGCCCTAAGGGTCTGTGCTTTTAGTATTCTAAGGCATGTAGTGCACTGAGGGACATTAGAAGAGCAGGAAAACTACAGTATTCAGAGCTGTTTTCTAATAAATTATGTTTTGTAGTTCCCTTTCAAATTTGGTAGCTCCTTTTCGGTATATAGAGTTTGTATATGCAACAAAACCCCACCGTAATTTGGAGAGCTGTGTAGAGAATCCTCACACAATCTGGCAGTGGCCTGCTGTATTTCCGTGTTAGCTTAGAACATGAAATTCGTACATGGAAATTAAAATCTATGTGTTTGGGGATAGAAATAAAACAGGATAAATCACCGGGCAAGGAAGTCAGTTGCAGCTGATTAGGAGAGATTAGATAATGTTGTCTTGACAAAGCGTGATGGGATGCTTTCAATTAAAAAGGAATTTGTAGACTGAAATGCATGTAAAAGCTGTTCACGCTCCAAACTAAGGACAGAACATCTTGTGTGCTCTTTGCTAGGGCTGTCTTACAGTGCACATTGCCAGAAGAAAGCTTTCAGCTGGCAGCTTCAAGAGTCATCAACAAGGCATCAACACAATGCACCCTTTTAATGTAGGGTTCTGTTTAATATATGCGGTACTTGGAGATCAGGGTCCATCTACAAATGTAGTCCAACGTGTTAAAAAGCTTTTCATGAAATCTTGTGAAGTTGCTTTACCAGGTTAAAGCCTGATTTTTCTGTATTTTTCTTCTCAAATTTTTGATTTTCTGAGGCATTTTGCAAGTGTCTGCTGTGTGGACTAGATACTATATAGTCTGGTCAGACTTGTTTCACATTGCCTTTTGAACCCAGTTCATATTTACAGAAGATTAAGTTTATTTCTTCAGTTTATGATGTACTATTTTCTTTCAACTAAAAAAGTCCATTTATTTTGTGTTCTTGATAACACATTTTTGAGGACTTCTAATGTGCAGTTGATGTGAACTAATTAAAGCCCTTGATGGGCACTTGGCATTCAGAGTGTATCTGAAGAGCACCTGTTTAGGGATATTTTGATTTTCCTTGCTGTCAGAACTGAGCTGGGAGAAATTGATCTGGCTCTTTCTAGGCTCAGTCTTGGATAGGAGGTAATGAAAAATTGTTCTTTCCTCTGCTGTTAACCACAGAGCATGGATTGCTTTTCTGGCATGCAGGATTTCTTGGGCTGTTGTGTGAACACACCTGAAACAGCACATTATGGCTGTTCAGAGGAAGCATTCCATGCATTGATGCATTCATTAAATGAATATTAACCTATGAATGTTCACATTCTTTAAAGCTGGGCATATATGCTTGCCTCTGCTTCATGCTTGAATTTACAGAAGACTCATACTGTACCTGCTTCTGTCCTGTTGTTAAGTTGGAAAAGCAATGGGAGGACCAGACTAGCTGATTTTATCTGCAGTCTGGATATCAAAAACTGGCTACTTGGGGATTTTTTTCATGGTACTTTGCTATAAAATTTCAGACAGGTGCTGCAGTAAGATGGGTTGGGGTTTTCTCCCTCCATTGTTTGACTGGGAAATGTTCTTGAAGGCATGGAAACGTAACCATTGGATGTTGGCATGAGTGTTTGCCTCTTTGAAGCATGATGTGGGGGAAAGTCTTGCCCAGCACAGAATTAGAGGGAAGTAATGATTCAGTCAAACGTCCCAATTTGATTACTTTTTTTTTCCTCTCCGCTCCCCTCCCTTCCTCCTTTGCAAGGGCTTCTTAAACTTTATTAATAATCTGACCAAAACTTGGAAGTTTGATATCTCAAAATCACGTCTGTAATGAACGCTGTGTGGTTTTTTTGGTCATCATATTTGCTTCACAAATATGTGGGCAAAACTTTCTAACTTCCAGTAGATTTAATGGGCAGTAGTTTTCCCTAGAAAACATTGGGCTCTTTTAGGGTGGATACTGGATAGTCTCTTTCACTCAGCAGTTTTTCCAGCTGTAAAATTTGCTGTTTCTAGAATTACAAATATTGCAAAATAAATATTTAGTGATATTCTTAATTGTTGTCTTTAAAGATTATTAAAACATTAAATCTGCTAGTTGTAGAATGTGTTCTAGACATTAATGTTGATGGTAACTGTTGAAGTACCTGCAGCAGCTGTAAAAAGTAATTCAGTATGGATGGATTGACAAATTAAATAAGTTTGTACTGAAGTCAAACAATGAGTGTTGTAGGTTTCATTGTAAAGCTACATTCTGAATGTCAATTTTCTCCACATATGGGCTTAGTTATTAAGTTACGATTACTTTTCAAATTTCAACAGTGGAATAATTTGTTTTGTATGTTTCAAAGGTAGGAGAACTGGTCTGTTTTTTCCTTAGTTGCATTTAGGCTTCCAGCATGTGCAGTTTGTCCTGTTCCCCAAATAGGCCTTAAAATATAGCACACTTGAGGCTTGTTTCTTGACAGTTTTTTTTTTTAATAGATTAAAATGAGAAACACCTATTCAATGTAAGGAATAAAATAATGTGTTTTAGCACACTTTTGATCAGTTGTTAAATAATAATTAAGCAATAATTTCAGGTTAAAAAAAAACCACAGGGAAGGAACATAAGTGAGCCAGGTCTACCTTACAGATGCAGATGATGTCCAGTGTGATTTTGCAGGCAGTATAACTGCCTGCAAATATGACTGAATATTCCTAGACCCCAGTGGGTAAATTAATTCCTGGACAAGTCTCCTGCTACTTTGGGACTCTTTGCAGTCTACTCCGTTATGTTGTGTAGATCTGCCTGTGGAAACTTGCTACACCTGATGGCAAGTTGATTTAGAGGTGTGTTCATCATTCACTGTTTGCATTTGTTTATAGATGTCACCATGGATTAAAATAACAATTTATACTTCTGAAAACTATATCTCTTCAATAGCTGGGTTGTGATTTTTGAGCGTTCTGTGGTATTGATTGATCTGCATTTTCATACATTGTAATTTATCCCAGTTACTTCTGTTTGTATCAGTATTGTAAGATACAATACAAACCGACATAGAAATGCTAAAGAATTTTTGTAATTGTGATAAAAAAGTGTGCTGTCCTGTTTTCTAGATAAAATAATTAGACATAGAGCGTGTACTTTAAAGGACACTGCTCATGCTATCATTGCTGCTGAACTGGATCCAGAATTTAATAAGATGTGTGAAGAAATCAAAGAAGCAAGAAGAAAAAGAGGTATGTTTAACTTCTGTTATCGTAACACAACATACATAGAGGCTGTCTACAGACAGATAGGCATGGCCTCATGTTCACAAGCCCTGGACCTTGTGGGGAGCTTCAACCACCCCATTATATATTGAAGGGACGACACAGCAGGGCAGAAGCAATTCAAGAGGTTTCTAGAATGAGTAGAGGACAGCTTCCTTCTCCAGGTTATAAAGGAGTCACCAAGAAGAGGTGCTGTGCTGGACTTTGTTGTCACCAGCAAGGAGAGGCTGGTGGGGAATGTGAAGCTCAAGGGCAGTTGAGCTGCACTGACCATGAAGTGGAGGGGTTTGAGATCCCTAGGGCAGCAAGAAGGGTGCACAGGAACGTTCAGTACCTTGGACTTCAGGAGAGCAGGCTTCAGCCTGTTCAGGGATCTGCTTGGTAGAGTCCGATGGGATAAAGCCCTGGAGGGAAGAGGGGCCCAGGAAAGCTGGTTAATACTCAAGGATTGCCACCTCCACACTCAGGAGTGATGTTTCCCAACAAAGAGAAAGTTAGGCAAGCACATCAGGAGGCCTGTGTGGATGAACAGGTTGACTGTGGACAAACTTAAACACAAAAGGGGGGCCTGCAGAGAGTGGAAACAGAGAAAGGTAGCCTGGGAAAACTACAGAGAAACTGAGCAGCCAGGGATCAGGTTAGGAAAGCTAAAGCTCTGAGAGAATTCAGCCTGACGAGAGACAAGGGCAACAAGAAAAGCTTCTGTAGATGTATGGGATAGAATTTACAGATCTCCATATAAAAATTTAAATTGAGATGAAATAAAGAATGCATATCAGACTCAGACAGTGCAGGTTAAAGGGTGACTGAGCTTGAAACTCTTCTACTTTTTCCTATTGTGTGAGCTGGTCTGATAAGACACCATCATTCTTTCCAGAAGAAGGATGCATTGCCTACTATTACAGGCAGTACTATAGAACCTGATGAACAGATAAATGTTAGGTTTGCTGTACTGACTTATGATGTGGATGTGGTGGAACCAGAGCTGTGTTCTGAAAGTGCCTGTAATACAGTGTAATAAGAATTATGATAAGGGAGAACGGCCTTTAAACCACTGGATTTTCAGTTCACCCTGGCATGTGTACAAGTGTAGTTTTGGAAATAAAATATTGATTTTTTTGATAAGGAAACAACCCTTACGTCCACATTGAAAGGAGCATGATGTTGTCAGCCTAACAGCCCAGAATTAGGAAATATAGCCCCCTACTGAGTTGATGTAGTTGTTTTCAACTTGTAGTCCATAGATGTCCAAGTCTGTATACAGCTTCTAAAGTGACTAGGGAAAGTTGTCAAAAGTCCAAACATATTCCCTGTGTGGGAACAGTGCCCTGTTTACCTAAAAAGAGTCTACCTCCATGGAAAAGTTTTAAAGTTTTGAAAGTTTGAAAGGGTTGAAAATCACTGAACTATAACATTAAAACAGAATTTCATGCTGATTTAGGGATTACTGATTTCAATAATTCGAGCTTTACCTTGGCAAGTTGTTTCCTGCTTTGGTATAAAGCTCCATTATTTGATTTCTAGGTTGAATTGGCTGGTCTTACCTTTCAACTGCTGATTCTTGAAATACTTCTGTTGGTAGATTGAAGACCCTTTATTAATAAATGTCTTTGAACTGTGCAAGTATCTATAGGCTTTCTCTTCTTCGGGTTAAAACAGATACAATTCTTTTTATTTTCCTATTCAGTCATGCGTGTTTTTGTCTAATTTTGTGCAAGCTTCCAATGTGTGTCTTGAATTGTGGATAAATGAACCAATTGTAATTCGCTGTGGCTGTAAAACAGAGCTAATATAATGCCTTCATTTCTCCTCTGTACTTTTCTATTAGAACTATAAGAATATTCACAATTCTGGCCGCAGCGTCATGCTGTGAGCTGTGCTCAGTTAATTATCCAAGTCCCCCAGACTGTTAAAGGTTATTGCTTCCGAGGTTAAAGTAAATGTTTGTAAGAGCTCTTTGTTACAGAGAATGACTCTATGGCTTGTAGTCCTTTCTTGCAAGTTTGCAAGAATTGGAATGTTGCCCTCCTTTTTGTGGCAGTGGCCCAGTAATAGATACTTCTGGGGACAAAGCCTGCAGACTCTGTTGAAAGAAGGACAGTGTCTTAAGTCATAATTAAGGCTGATGATATCATGCAATGAACTTCTTAAATAAGAAAAAGCAGGTACCGTTGGTGTGAGATGCTGGTAAGTGGGCCTTCAGGTACAGGTGCGTGATGAGCAGCACCAGTTTGTGGGACAGAACAACTCACAGACAGGAATGGGCAAGATTCCAAGTGAATTCAGTACATTGGCATGGAAACTGTTACAGTGTCACAGGTAACTGCAGGTGACACTTAAAGATGCTGGTGCTTCTGGACCACACTTGGTGGTTTCAGTGACAGCTGAGCTCTGCAGTTGGTCCAGCTGTAGAATGTGCAAGGCTAAGATCACTGATTGGGTTAGCAAGGAATGCTAACCAAAGCAGCTCCAAAAGACTTGGAATGCATAGAAGCAGCTATGTTAGATTAACTGTTTATGAACAGAGGAAAATATATCAAGCTCTTGAGGTCTGAGGAAGCCTCACGCTAGAAGGCAAGCACAAGGGATCAGGAGTTGTGTCAAAGATTGTAGGGGTGCAGGACACCTGGATGGTAATGCTTCAGGAGTGTAGTCTTGGCACTGGTCATTGTAATGGATGGAGGGGATGTGAATGCTGATCAGCTCTGCCATTATTCTCATTTTGCTCTAAAGAACATCCTCATCAAGACAGCAGATAGGGACAATCACAGTGCATCTGCTTTTCTAGACTTTGACATGTGCCCTGTTTCAGAGCAGTTTGAGCTAGGGATGAAAAAGGCTAAAAGCTCCATATCCATTTTCTTCACAATTTTGTTAGCAAGTTACTTAGCAATCTTACATCGTTTAAAAATGGAAGGTGTTTTCTACATGGCTTTTTTTCCACAACTTTCCTAGTGATTTTGGGGGTGTGGTTGTGTGTGGTGATTTGTTTGTTTGCTTTTTTTCTCACACATCTGCTGTTTTTACTTAGTACTCTGACTGATGACCAGTCTCAAAAGTACTGCACATAAACTGTACAATAAAATCAGTATGAAGAAGTCAAACTAGAATTTCATGTTCCTCTGTTACTGAAACAAGGGACTGTTGTTGAAAGATGTTAAGCCTAAGGACAGCAAGTTTCGAGTTGGTAAATTAAGAACTATACATCCTAGACTATTGAAATTTGCACCTCTTTGTGGAGACCAGCAAATAAAAGTGATAGTTGTTTTGAGTAATGAAATATGTTTGATATGCAGTTTAAAATTTTTATAATAGTACCTAGAAACCTATGCTGTAATTATTAATTGTGAGATGAGAGATTCTGTGTGAATCTTTTAATTTCTGCATCTATCGGTTTTGGAGCTTCTTGTCAGCTCTTGATCACTTGGTTCTGGTTTCTGTTGGAGACATGGTATAACATTTTGAAGACCATTTTAATGGATGGATAGGAAATTCTACTTCACAAATACAAAACTTCAGATATTCATTTATGTCTTTAAAATCTGCTTAACCAATATGGAAGTTTGCCTTTTTAGAATTTAATTAAAAAACCTATGAAGCAGTAGAAGCTATGAGATAAAGTTATATTACAGGAAGCAAACCATGCTTTTTGTTAAAAGCAGAATTGTGTTTTCTTAATTTAAGAGCTCATATCGACTCTGAAATGGATCCATTTTACATAACATAGATCACAGTGACAATACAAGGTTCTTATTCAGATACTCTTTTTGATATGGCATACAATGCCATTATGAATTGCCACTTATTTTAAAACTATCTATTTAAAGTGAGGAAAAAATTGAAATGGTCAGTTAGAATTTACTTGTAGAGGAAATATGAATAGAAGGGTCAATCTTTGGGGACCCAAGTGTGAGAGACAGTGACATTTTTCTAATCCATCAGAGCCAACAGTTTAAGCCCATGCAACCAGTAAGTTGTTTTGTCAGCAGAAACCAAATATTCTTGATTCAAATCTTTAATTTGAATATCCAGCTAAATATTAATGCATGCATTCCTATTGCAGTATGGTGTTCCAAGTTTCTTCTTTGATTGAGTAGTTTCCTGCAGCTTGGTTTATTTAAATAGGTATGGTTGTCTTTTGCATGCAGGCTTATCAGTACCGGCAGAACAGGTAAATCCTCACGGTTCCACTGTACGGAAAACAGAAGCCAGAGTTGAAGAGGTGTTTCGGAACAAACAAAAACCCACCATGACTGTGTGGCCCAACTCTGCAAATAAATGTGCTTGTAAGTACCTTGGGTGATAATTGTGCAAAATTAGAGGTCCTTTCAATGGCAGACATTTGAAATGTGTCTCTACTGCTGCTTACTGATTATTTCCAGAAGTAATTTCAGGCATGACACATGGAACTAAGAAATACTCCCTTTAGGAGTACATAAAATCTCTGCCCAAGAAGGTGTAAAGAAGCAGGATTTCTGGTTTTGTGATTAAAAAAACCTGTTTTTCTAATACAGTATGAGTATTTTGCATTTTTTGTTGTAAAAGACTGTTTTCGGTATAAGACAACTCAGATCCAATAAGAAGAACACTTTTCAGTGACGTGATGAGTTTTCAGGTTTGTTTACTCTCTGTGTTTTAGCAGGTAAATACCTCTACACTGCTTAATACTCTCTCACATGCACTAGATTAAATTCCTACCTTGAATACATTCAGCGTCATGCTGAAAGCTAGAAAAGAGATTGCAGATTTAACTGTATTTTCCTTTATGGCAATGGTTTTCAATAGTCAGTAGTCATTATTGGAGGATGTTAAGATACACTTCCTGGAGCCTACTGAATTAATCCGGTTAAGTGATCAAAATCTCTAGGATTGTGAGGTGTGATTGGGTAATCAGAGGCAATGCTAATTATTTTCAGGAGGTAAGTTCATTAGAACAGGTAAATACATAGCAGATATTTTCATTATAAAGAGCATAAAGACTATGAGAGAAAGTGATATACTTTCTCTCATGAAAGGGGGATATACTGATAGTTGCACCTGGCTTTCCTGCTGAAGATGTGGCGTCCATTGTTAATATATTGTTAGTAACATTATCAATTATTGCTGATTGATGGCTAACTGATAGATTGAAGCAGACAAATTTTCATTTTGGTCTTTGTGCTCTCCTTCACGGTGCTTTTCCTTGATGAGAAATCGTTTTCTAGGCATGGCGATAACTGCCCAGAGATGAACATTGTTTATATATGAATGATAGTGTTGATGTCAAATGGTTTAATTAATTAGAGGTGTATGATTTTATTTCCCGAAGCTGTAATTTCTTCCGTTAAAGGAATTAAAGTCAATCGTACGGAATTATGGTTAGAATAAATTGTTATATAATAAATTGATGATGTGGATCCAAGCTGTTCTTTATTCATTTGGCAGCTCATGCAAAACAGAGAGTGGAGGGAAGGGATTCCCAATTTATTTTTTTAAATTTCCCATGAAGTCCAGGATGGAGATTCTCCCTCTGGCTGCTCTGCAGAGCACTTTGCTGGCTGTGCATGCTGAGCAGCAGACGCTGGAGTTTATGGGCCTCCAAGCTGGACATCCCTTGGGAAGGGCGAGAGCAGCCCTTGCTAGTGACTTGGATCCAAAGCAGCTTCAGTACCTCTCTGGCTTCCCCTCTGTTGTGGAGGCAGCAGCAGTTGTTTGAAAACTCGAACCATCAGCTGTAGGAAATTGCCAGTGTTTCTGTGCAAACAACAAAGTTACTGTTAAGGCACTGGTCCTGTTGGTATTTTTGTGATCTAGCTTGGAAGGCAAGAAAAATTGAGGCTTAGTGGTGTTTGGGACTATGATCAAATGAAAATCTGCCTTTTAAGGCTGAGTCTGGTACAGGTAACTAGTTCAGGAGGGATGTGATGCATCTAGTAATCAAGAGAGAGAACCAGGAGTTGATGAGCAATCAGAAATCTGCAGAAAGGATTCAAGTAGTACATGGGCACTCTTGAAGATCGATGTGGTCAGTTCAGTAGAGACTAGAAATTAGAAGAGAAATGGTCTTAAAAGGGTGCTTGGAGGATAAGCTGGAGAAGGGTGAGAGCAGAACTGAGCAGATTGTGGGGAGCTCAAATAGCAGCAAATTAAACTGTAGATTGTGATTGCTTAAATGGAAGAAGTAAGTTTAGAGTAGGGATTCCTGAAGAGGGATTATTTTAGAGAGACCGTGGAATTTTTTTTATGGTCATGAAATAATTTTTTTTTTTAAGACTCTAAGGTATTTTACAATCAGAGTAACAAGAAAAATTATTGAAGTATTTTAATTAAACAGGATAAAACCATACTTTTTAATAATTCTGAAAATAATTGCATGTTTTCTGCTGTTTGAACTTGAATTAATGTTTTTCTTTAGAGGAATCTAAGGAAAAAATCACCAACCATAACATTATTTTCCTGATCAGTTATTACTGTTTTTTAGGAACTTTGTTTTTTACAGTGTTTTAGAAAAGAGCTGCAAAAAGGTTGATTCGGATTACAAACTTGAGAACTCTAAAAGAAATTATCATCAAATATCTTCTCTAAAAACAGAGTGAACTGCAGACAGTGCAGCAACTTTGCCAAATTTAGGGTCCTGCTCAGGGCTAGTACAGTAGAGAGTGAGAGTTGTATTATTACGTGTTGGTTTGTTTTCTGAGGTTATATATTTTGTATAAAACTTTTAGTTTTTTAGTTACCTTTTTTTTAGTGATTTATTTAATTTTTCTGATGTATTTTAGATTTTTAGTTAATTTGATTAGACCAGATGGGCAGTTGGACATGTGACACATAAGTAATTTTTCTGTTTGAGGGCATGGTGATGCATGTTCCTGAGTTACATTTCACCTGCAACTCCCATTTCCCTTGTTGAAGGTTCAGCTATGTGGATTGTGTCTCACAGTATAGATGAGTTTTAAAAGTATTGAATTACTAGAAGTTGCTGAAAATCTATTTGGGGAAGTTCTGCCACAATTTAAAATATTTCCATTATTGACTGTGTATTTTGAGAAAAGTGCAAGTATTCTGGTGGGAACTCGGAATGGGACATATGTCAGAAGTCTGATATAAATAGTTTTATGATTATAGAATCACAAAATTACAGTGGTTGGAGGGACCCCCTGGAGATCTTCTAGTCTAGCTCCCCTCACAGCTGGTTGCTCAAGGCTTTGTCCAATTGCATTTTGAACATCTCCAAGAATGGAGGTTCTGTGTCATGCCTGGGGAACCTCTTGTAGTGCTCGGATGCAAAGAATAAATTATTTTTCTTAATTTTGAGTGTCTTATATTTCAGTCTGTGCCTGCTGCGTCTTGTCACTGGGCACTGCTGAGAAGAGTCTTATTTTGCCTTTGTATGGAGCTGTGTGGAAATGGAAACTTACAGCAGTGTACAGTTTGGTGTGTTTACTAAATTAAGTGGTTTAGATATATGTTAGCTCAGAAAGTATTAGCATCTCTTTAATCATTGGTATCCTATGTAATAAAACTGTATCCAACTGCTCCATTTTGCCAGTAGATGGGGCATGGTACATACTATTTTACTGTCTTGTACTTGCTTCCTTTAGTGTTACATATAAATAAACTCTATGGGGAAGATCAGGCTTTGCATTCTTATCTTTTTTTTGCAGCATTTAATGATAATATATTGTAGTGATAAACTGCAGATTTTATGTTTTCTTCATAGAGAAGATGTTTTTTATACCATATGATAAATAGCATAGCTGTGAAAATGGCATTTGGAGCAAATAAAGAAAATTTAAATCGTTTGTGTTACGCAGACTATTAAAAATATAAGTTTTATATAAAAGTCATTTTATGAAATATGAAGTAAACACACTGCTAACTTTTCCCAGTAATTTAAGTGATTAGTGGTCTCTCTAGAAAGAACTGTAGGGATACCAAGAAAGAATCTAAAAAACTATGGCAGAAAATGTTGTTTCTAAATAAGTAATATTTTCTTTGCCTTATTGTGTTGATTTTTTTTTTGGTTGGTTGGTTTTTGATTTGCTCTTCTTCCCCCCCAAATGGTGATCTTTGCTGTCCTACGGAACAGTTTCTCCTTTATGCTGGAAAGGTTTTTGTTTTGTCTGGAGTACTTTTAGAAAAGATTTTTAGACTGTAAATGAAAGACCTTTTCTTTCTTTCTCAGAAACCGTTTTATTCTCAGTCTTTGTCAGATTTTCATCTGTTTAGTGTCTCTTCTTTGACCTCTCTGTTACAGTGGTGGCAGTGATTGCTGTACTTTAGGCTTCTGTGACTGCAGCATTGCCTTATCAAAGGACATGGAAGACCAGATGCCATATGGTTTTGATCATTTGAACTATTTTCTCCTTTTGGTCTGGTTCTGAGTTTGGATTCAAAAACTGGATATTGGCAAATTAACAGTCATCCAGATACTAACATGAGATTCCTAGTAGCTGCTGTTTTGTCATTTATCCTGCATTTGCTACTGTTTAGTTTTTTCCTCCTGCTTTCCAGATTTGACTTGGATTAATTCTCGCTTGAGATAGAGGCAAGTACTGTTACTTGATAAACACCATTAAAAAAGATTTTCTGGAATGTGAAGATATCTTTACTCAGAGATGGGACAACTGTCTCTTTTTGTCTCTTTGTCATGTTGTTCTGGGTAGCGTAGGAGTTGGCATACTGGATGGGAGTAGTTTGATCTCTTGTATCTGATGCTGCCTTCAACCAGATGCTTTAAAAGAAAGTTGCAAACATTTAAGAAATAATTTGTTTTCCATGCCTGATTTTGAAGGAAATACCAATGTAGCTGATGATTCCAAGTTGGTTAACAGCTCTTTTAAACCTCACAGGCTTTTTAATTCTTTTAATTTAAAATGCAATTTAGTGAATTTGTGGGAGTTCTAATAAATCTTGACTGCCTGTTCTTTTTTGGGATCCCATCAAACTTTTGAACTCAGTGATATCTAGTGACAAAGAAATTTTCTTTCATCGCTATTAAATACCTGCCTATTGAATAAATCAAGTGTCTTTTTTTCTCTGACAGAGGGCTAAGTGGGTTCTGCAATTTACCTGATCAGTGACTTTTTTATATTCTCTTGTTCTCTTCTTTATAACTCAGTAATGCAAGATGGCTCAGCCTCTCTTTAGGAGGTTTCCTTGAAAGCATTATCATCATCTTTCTTGTAAACATGGTGAAAAGATCTGAAATAGTTTGAGGTTTTTTTTCCCATCTAAGTGGTATGTACAAAAGATGTAATAGAAACAGTTTTCAGACCAGATAGGTCCCTTCCTTCCTCCCTTTTGAAAATTGTGTCAATGTTTGCTTTAAATTGTTTTAAGACTTAGTGTTTCTGTCTGCAGAAGTCAGGGATTTTCTTGAGATTATTACTCATTTATTAACTTCAGATTTTGCCTTCTTGACAGAGAAACCAGCCAGTAGCCATGATTCTGTCTTGTGTTTGTTCATGACTCTCTTGCAGCAGGAAGGTGTCATTCAGTAGTCCTTAACAGTCAGCTGAAGGTACCAAGGATGTGTATAGCTGCAATAGTTGCTATTGTACAGACCTAAACAGCAGAGAGGAAATGAGCAGATCTATAGAGATGGCAAGTTTAAAAATTATCTCCACAGATGACATTAATCTGATTGTCTCTTCCCTTTTTACTTCATCTACCGCTTTAATTTTCCAGCGTGACTGTCTTGCCATGTATTTTACTAACATAATTACTCTGGTTTCATGTAAATCATATTTTTATCTTGGTTTCTCAAGAAAATCATACCTATGCTCTCTGTCCATCTCTGCTCTCCTAATAACTTCTGAATCATTTAGCAGAGTTCAGACAGATTTGACAGGAGTTGAGAGCTGAAAAATTAGATTCCTGCAGGTTTTGTGAAAATTGATAGCTGGACAAATGCACGTGTCTGCTGCAGGAAAAGGCAAGAGGTTGAAAATGGTAGTTGAGCAGGTAAAACATGGTATTGGCCAGACGTGGCATGCACACCTCAGAGAGAGTGTGTCCTGTTCAGCTGGGGTGGGAAGGAGCAGGAGACACTGGGGTATTTCCATGAGAAATATTGGGAAGAGCTTGAGTGGAGAGCATTATTGGTAGTGGTAGGGGAAAGCAGTTGACTGGGGAAGAAAATACTGGGAATGTTGCAGCCAGTATTGGTTTTGTACCCATTTCAACTCCTCCTTATGAAACTTGATTCCTTGTTGAGTAGAAATGCCCAGGTTCTTCAAGTACTTGTTTACAAAACATAAGCTGTTTTATAAGCTGATAAAGATCATAAATATGTGAAGTAGTTGCATGCAGTTCTTTTCACGTGTTTGTCAGCTCTGTGCCTTGAGTGCCCTCCATCTGGGTGAAGAAAATGACATCTTTTAGGGATTAGTTCCACAGTCACTTTAAGCTGGTCAGCTGCAGGTCACTACTAAAGAGGCTGTCTTGCCTTGTCACTGGTGGCATATTCCCACTGTGTTCCCTGTGCCAGCACTGTCATTCATGAGTTGGTAAGCTCAACCAAAGATGTTGAAAACTAACCCAGAAAAAACCCCAACAACCTCACGTTTCAGATGGATTTAGTTCCCTTATCTGTTTTACTGCAGGAACAGTAGTGCCGGCACAAATGAGGCAGTGGAAATGCTGTAGCTGGCTTTGGAGGGAGAAATGGCTTTGTTAGTGGAAGCTGGCACATCACTTTGCTTTTTAAGCTATTGTGGAACTGTGATCTGTTCTTTCTTGCTGCTTATCTCTGACTGCAGTTTGGGACTTTGTGAGTAGAAACTCCAGAGACTTTCAAGTGGACTATTTAGTGCCTCTTGGTAAGGAATGTGGAGCTACTGGAAGCAGCTAAATTACTGTGGCAGGTACATAGATATCCTGGATGCTGTATAAGAGAGTGTAAGTTGCTGGTTATAAGTGCTTTCTCAAGCCTTTGAGTTACTTTACACACGGGACATCAGAAAGGTATTGAGGGTTTTGATCACGGAAGAGAAGCTTAAAACACGTGAATTGCTTTAAGTGGTTCTTGATACTGCAGACTAAAAATCTAGATGCATGGTGATATTGCTTGCCATGAGAATCTTCTGTGGGTTTTAATCCCCAGGAATTCTTCATGAAATAAGGTAACAACAGAGAATTTACTGTTTGATGGATATCACTTTAAGCATTTACTGACAGAGGATTCCCATTCTCTGATTGGTTTTAAGCAGTGTGGAAGCATGGAAGGGTCTTTTCTGCAGCATAAAGTGAACTTGTTAGCCTCGAGTGCTGTGCTGCACTCACGGTACTGTAGTAGTCAAACCACAGAAATTCAAGAGAAAGATCTCTGCATTGCTGCATCTTATTAGGGTTCTTTCACATTAAGAGAAGCAGACTTGCTTGTTAATAATTGACAGTCTTTGAATCATCTAATTATGTCTGCTTTCTTTTCCACTGTTAATTTTATTTCTCTCTAGTCTACAGTTCTGTCGCTGTACTGCTGAATTTGTGGGACAGCAACAGCGCTCAGCTCTGAAGCTTCTGTAGCATTCACCCATTTTTTGGAGGTCTTTTTCTGAGACCATACTAAACAGAAAGGTCATGGTTACCTCTAGGTCTTGCAGAAATGCTTTGGGAAAGTGGGAAGGAGTTGAATTTTGTGGTTCATATTGTTTAGGGTGTTTTTAGTTTGTTGTTGTTGGTGGGTTTTTTTGGTTTGGTTTGGTTTGGTTTTTTTTTTTTTGCTATCACTGTTCTTTGATAGCCTAGAGCAGTGCTCTGTTGGTGCTCTGACAGTGTTGGTGCTTACACCACCAGATGAGATGTCATTACTTAGTGTATCTGACTGTAGAGTCTCCAAGCAGCACCTGTCAGTGGGCAAGAATTCAGAATTTCTGAAAGTCTACTCCAAGTTTAATTTTACTTAACTTCGTCTAGAGGACTAGACCTTCTGAAGTAAGGACAGTACAGAATTTCTTTTTAATCATGACAAGGGGAAATGCTGTCTGCCTTGTTTATGGGTCTTTCAGACGACTCTGAAATTGCCTTAACATAGGAATGGAAGAATTGAGGAACTTCACCTACTGCTTAACAAAATGTAGAGTAAATTTGCAATTTACAATTGCATTCTATTACATAGCACTTTAGAAAAATGCTGTCTGCATAGATTGTGCATCTTAGGAGAAAAAGAGCAGGGGAAGTTTAGTTTTGATACCAGCTTCATGTGAACCTGAGTGAAATGTTAGGTGTGACTTGTGGTCAGACAGATACTTATTGTTATTAAAAATGCTTAGTAGTGATTTACAAAAAAGCAAACCAGACAGAAGGTAGAACTGAAATTAAGCTCCATTTGGCAAATCTGTAGAGGTTACGTGAAGATTATAGAGTGAATAGTTGGCCAATTTAGAAGGCAAGTGAATGTATTCATCTGTGAATAATTGCTATTATAATAGTTTGAGTTAGAGAAACTCAGTTCTATAAAGTGGGATTCTTCTGACAATAGTATTTCTGGTGCCTCTGGCACAAATACTGCTGAAGACTGGGTATCAATGGGGAGATTTCTGATGAGTAGTTTTAAAAGGAGTAATTGAAAAGGTGTTAAGGCATTAAGTTGCAGTTGTATGTACTATGTTCATTTTTTAAACAAAGTTCACTCAGTTTTTCTTCTGTAAATAGCTGTCCCATTCTGTTACCTACAGGAAGCTGATAGTGTGTCATGAATCATACTGACTAGAAAATAAAAAGTTTCACATTCTGCTCTTGATAGTTTACAGTCTTCTAAAATATAAACAGTAAGGTAGTGAAGATGGGACTCCAGGTTAAGTTTATTTTTTAGCAGCAATCTGTTGACCCATTAGTTCCTCCCCACTGGCTCTTTGCATGAGTTTTGCATCAGTTTTACCCTGGATAGCTCCTTCCTTTTCAAGTCATATTCAACTGTCCTGTAGGATTCAGTTTCCTGCCTCATGTGGCAGCTTCTCAGGTCCATGATACTCTTGCAGTAGTGCCTTTTTATTTCCAGTAAATATAAAAGGGACCAATATAGGTGATGAAATCTGGTGTCACTGTCTACAGTTTGTCACATGGTTCTCTGGTCCACTAAGCACTTCTCCTACTTGTACCACTCCCTTAACTTGACTGGGGGAATTAAGCAGAACAGAAAGACTGGTGATGGATTTTGTTTCTAAATGTTGTATTCTTTGCCCAACTTTTCACTCACTTAGAGGCTTGACTCAGTGTGTAAAAGAAAAATCTGTGTAACCATGTTTTGGTTGCTCCAGATCTGGAACCAGAATTTCCTCTCTCGTCCCAAAAGACATTGCTACCTCACTTTTGTTGTTGCTTTGTCCTAATTAAAAACAGCAGTAAAGAACAACACACATAATGTTCAAAAATACTGCATGAGACACTGAGTGAGCTGGACTTGCTGACTTGAAGTTTAATGAGATGGGTAATACAAGGATTAGTTCCATTTTGCTTTAAAGTGATTTCCCTTACACCTAAGAATTTTAGGAATGTACTTGTGTGTTTAGGCAAATTATGGATTCTCATCCCAAGTGGAACTCACAGTGTGGACAGAAAAGATGCACCAGTAAATATTTGAAGTGCAATTCACTGATATAAAAGATGTCAAATATATTTTACAATATATCTAATACATCTGTCTGAATTACAGGAAAGTCAGCCTTAACAGCCAAAATCAGTGTATCTTTAAAAATTTCAACTTATTTTTTTATAAATTTAGGATGTACTAGATTTCCTTTAAAACACTTCTGCTCTCCTTCTGTGTTTTATTTACCCATCTTTGGAGTTGCAGTGAGGCTCAATCCATTGCCTAATAGAGGATTATTTGTAGTTTTGTCTGTAAGTTTACATTTCCCTGTTTAGTTTCAGATTTGCTGCTTCAGTGATTAATGAGAATCTCTTGCACAATCTGGGGAAAAAATACATGAACTCCTGAAAAGTAATGTGAGTAGGTTGTAGTTTGTCATCAGTAAAAGGGTGACAGTGACTGTAGAAGTCACTATCAGATCTTGAATATAGCTGGAGAAAGGGGATTTTTTTTTACCCCCTCAAATCTTGCAGTCCTCTATAAAGATTATTTGTAACAATAAATACACATTCCAAGTGAGACTTTTTATTGCAGTGTGATTGTATCTTTAGATAGCTTTAAAGCTAAAAGGTTAAGATTTACTCGTAATGTAGTTGTTAAACTACCTGCTTACATACAGCACTCATGGGGAGAAGTTCTGAAGTACAACTGTACTTCTCTGAGTGGCTGTGAATTAATTCTCAACACTTGTACCTGCATAGTGCTTGCATCTTCAAAGCAAGATCTTTATAACTCAGTGTGTGGTTGGCAGACACAGGGGTAGGACTTAATATCCCATAAATCAAAGCAACTTACAAATATAAAGAACATTATGGAGGTGCTCAGCATAAGAGTTCGCTTTGAAGTGGAAGGAAATTTGTCAGTCTCTGGTTACTATTGGCTGTGATTTTCATTTATAGTAGTTGGCCACAACTTAAGCAATTTTGCAAAAACAGAGCAGTCTTTATCACTGATTGGGTTTGAATGTAGAAGCATCACTTTTTCCCAGTGTCTTCCTTGGCCTCCTGAGCTGTGTCTAGTTAGTGCTCTTGAAAAGGGTGTTGAAAATAACATTAGGTTTGAATGGTCTTCCTTCTGCATTTGCTCAGCAAATTAAAAATTTGCCCCAAAGCCTTTAGATAAGTGCCTTATTTGTATCTCGCTGCAGATAGGTTAATAAAATAAAATGACCTTTCTGAAAAAGTTTATTATGTGATTTTTCAAAAGCACAGACAATACAACTAAGAAATCAGAAAAAGTAAAATTTCCTGGAGAAATAATGGAAAAAGGATCACATGCATGTGTTTCTTCAAGTTGAGTAGCACAGTATGGCCCTCATAGCTGACCTTGGTTGGAGTAATAGTTTGAATTAGAGGCTTCCTCATTTCCCTTCCATCTCGACTTATTCTATGAATCCATGGATTGCACTTTCATTTGTTTTATTGTATAATCATTTCAAATCACTGAGGAGCTAAAAAGGGAAAATGAGAATAACCGTCTTTAGAATCTGCATTACTCAAATGAGTTACCCAAATCACTACATCATTGCTTAGCTGTTTTAAGTAGGAATTTATTGTTTCTATAGTTTAGGAATTGAGTGGATGACTGAGCGTCCGCTCCTTACACTTGTAAAATCCCTTGTTACCTCTAACTTGCTCACATTGAAATCAACAGACACCTTATTTTTCCTTGAAGAGTGGCAATACTTGATGGCCCCACACAGCACCATATTTTATATCCTGGTCTCTTTACTGAGAGGTACCTGTGCATCTAAAAGTGTTTGTTTGTTTTCAGTTCGAATAAGGAGAAAATCGAGACGGCGCTCGCAGTGGGGCAAAGGCATTATCAAGAAGAGGAAAGTCAATAATTTAAAGAAAGATGAAGATGATGCAAAGTTTGCTGATGATGAAAATCATGGTGAGGACAGTAAATTGCTGGAAAATGGAGAGCTAGAGATCAGCACTGACTGCATTGAGGAGAATGGAGAGGAAACAGGAGACCTCTCTATGACAAATGATGAATCCTCTTGTGACATTATGGATATAGATGCAGACCAGAGGCTTAACAATGGTACATCAGGAAAGGAAAACAATTTTGCATCCACAGAAGAAGAGAGCTCAAATGAATCCCTATTGATAACTGACAGTGTTACCCTGGATGCTGAAAAGGAGTTAAGGAAGGACTCTACGTTGAAAGGGGACTGCGTGAACGGAGAGACATCTGTACACAGCTCCGAAGGTCTACCTGTTCCAGCCTGTCATAATGGTAAAGTAGAATCACTTGATGCTGTTTCACCCTGTGACAACAGTGATGGGTCTAGTAACAAACAAAAATCTTTATCTGAAGATCAGCCAAAGGAGAAAATGGAAGCTTCCAGTGAAAGTCAAGAAACTGATCTGGTGAAAGCCGAGTTGCCACATTGCAGCAATAATGAGAAAACACTACAGAGCACAGACATTGAAACTAAAGATGCTGAGGCAGATAAAGAAGGTATAGCTTGTTTTCCATGTTTGTCGTTATGTCCAAGTGTGTATTTTTCACTGTAGTATCTTATGTTGCAATTATTATTATATAGTAATATTTTTCTAATTGCTGACTATTTATTTGAAACTCTTAGTATGCTTACAGCATTTAATTCCACATAGGAAAATTAGAAGTGCACTCTTGACTTGCCGTATTTTTATCTTAGGCAAGAAAGTGTATCTCTGTACTAGCACTACTCTGTTCATATTTGTCAGTTTTGTGGGAAATACTGAGGTAACATTAAAGCAATAATCAAATATTTTAAAATAATATAAATAGTGATAAATATAATACATATTTTGGTCTGTATATTCTGATTTATGTTTTGATCTACATGATAGATACTGACTTGTTTTGTTAGAGAATATAATAGTATCATTGACATTGGATTAAAAAAGGATAGAAATAAAGAATGTATTCCTTTAAAAACTTGCTTGTAGCAAAAGTTGAAGCAGTTTAAGTCATAGCAAAAGCCAGATAAACTGCTGTTTATCTGTTGGAGAAGGTGTCTGGCTTTGGAGTCACAGTGAACACAATAACAGTGCAGGAAAAAGATAAGAGGAGGAGAAGGAAAATCCTGGTGGTGTATAAAAGAAGGGGGCATGTCCTTTGAAGACAAGAGAGATAGTTTCCTCAGGGAACAGAAATAGAAGCCTTATGCATGACTGCCTTTTTAATGAGCTTTCAGAATTATCTAAAAGAATGAAATCTTTACTTCAAAAGTTAGTGCTGAGATTTACAAAGTAAATGAGCTTTAATGAGAGATCTGAATTATGAGAAGATTACTGTGTACATGTTGGCTGTGTTTGTACATACATATTTTCTCTAAGGGTAAGGAGAGTAGTACAAGAAAGGTCCTAGGAATATCACAAGAAGAGCATGATGTGTTAAGAGCCTTTACATTCCTGAAATTGGTAGGTGAATTTTGTGTACTTTAGGATGGTTATAATAGCAGGGGTCCTCAGAAAAAAAGGCATTTTAAATAGTTGAGGAGAAAAATAGGGAATGAATGTAGGGAGAGTATAAGGAGATAGGAAAATGTTTGGTTCTTTGCAACAGGATTGGTCAATAGCTTGAATACAAAGGCGGAAGTAAACAGAAACGTGTAACAAAAGCATGAGGTTTGGAATGGAGCAGATGTTGGAATACTGCGGTGATGAGCACATGGGATGCTTTAGAGAGAAAAATGAAGATTTGTTTCACTTGAGCAGAAAGAAGCTCAGCATTTGCTTAGTATGTGACCTTGTCTTAGAAGCTGTTTAATTTGTTGTTGCTGAATAGAAAGATACGATGAGAAAACTCTTAGTGGAATTCAGTTTATGTTCAAAGTTGGCACTTTGGAGTTGGGTTTTAAAGATTACTCCTTTTGTGCGTGTCTTCTGAACTGTGGGTTTGTGCACCTGTAAACATTCAGAATTCAGCAAAGCTGATGAATAATGTGCACTGCTACAATCTTGCTTGATTCAAAATAACCCAACAAACTAAACAAGTAAAATCAAGCTGAAGGGAAGAAATAGGCTGCATTTTGTGGTACTGACAGTGCTGATAATTGTTTTTCAAATTATAGGTATGTTCAGAAGCAAGAAAACGCGAAAAGTCACTGTGGAGCAGTCAAAGCCCTCAAGCTTGGAGCAGGTTCTAGAGGAACCTTCAGATCCCTTACCCTCTGTGGTTGTTGATCATGACAGACTAAAGGTAACAGAACTGAATAAATAAACTGTACTGTTAACAGACTCCATGAAAAATGCTTCCTTTATCTGTTCTGAAGCAACATTTCCTTTATTTTTGACTGCAGACAAGTGTTACGATGGCAGTGACTTTTGGAAATGATTTGTCCATCAGTGTTTTTTGGATAAAAAGTTAATAAAACTACTGAATCCTTACTGTCTCATCATTACTAGCCTTATAATCCAGTAATGATGCAGCAGTCCCCTATTTTAATTGCCATTTTTGCAGGTACTCATATGTGTTAATTGGCTGCGCCAGGTACCAAGAAGCTGCTGGGTGCCTGGTAATTGGGAGTTAACATCATCTTTTCCCTTCCTGTGTAGACATACTTGGTGGAGAAAACCTAGTGGATTGGAAAGCAAATGGGAATTTTTGTTGATGTTTTGGTATCGTAGACTGCTAGTTAATTTTCTTTCAGTTTTTTTTAAGCAAAGTTACAATAGAATTTGCTGTCTTCTGTTGTAAAAAATAGCTTGACCTACTGCGACCAGTGAAATTTAGATCCCATTTTCTGTGGAGAACACACGATAATCTCTTTGGAAACCATAGAATTGTTATGACAGGAGAAGAAAAAATCTTAGATGTCACTCTTTGCTACTATGTAAAAGACTTTGACCTTTGTTATGAGAAATTTTACATGTCTTGTGTCCTTCTTCCGCCTCCTTCTCTTTTTTTGTACTGTTTGTCAACATTTGTGGAAGTCCAAATATGTTTTCCTGTGGGGATACTTTTTTTCTCTGCCAGTATAAGTTCTTAAAAATGTCTGCTTTAGCCATCAAAGCAGTTTTTAGGGTTTGCTTTGTTACAATGACTGACCAAGATGAAATAGGATGAAGTAGCATTCTAAAAGAACAAACATTGCCCCAGCTATACTGAGTAAAAGAAACTTAAGAAGAAAAGTGTGAGTATAAGCGGAGAAGTGAAAAGAGACATGAAGTCCTTTCCTTTTTGTATAAATACTGAAGCAGTGGCCTTGCTGATACCCAGGTGTGGTTCATTTCATTTGTATGTATCCCTTCGAAGAAGGGCATCAGAAAGACATTGCATTTCTGATTTGTCCTTAAAAAAAATTAAAAACTGGTTCTAGAAAACCCTCTTAACTTCACCTTTTGTTGTTCCAACAGAAACTGCTTGATTTGGTGGTTAAGAAAAGTGACAACCTGACTGTTGACCAACTTGAGAGATTGTATTCACTCCTCAGTCAATGCATCTACAGACATCGTAGAGACTATGACAAATCACAGCTTATAGAGGTGATGTTGTACAGCTTCTTTTATTCTTTATCTGAATATTGTGAGATAGGCTTTTTAGGAACTGTTAATCTGTCAATTTATTGTTCTACTAGCAGGCAGAACCTTTAATAGACTTTGAAGAAGGTATTTATGAAAAGAAAACGTAGAAACTGGAGGTTGTTTCTAAGAATGATTTCTGCAGAAGAGGACTAAGAATTTAACCTAAAAGAAGGGAGGAAAAAGAGGAGAGAATACAGCAGCATGAAAAGCACATGCTAGCAGAGTAAAATAGAGTAGAACCAGTTTCCATGTTTGTGGCATGACTAACAGTGGATGTAAAGTGGTGATTTTATAGGCACCCTGACACAGCCTTGCTGCAGTTGCCGTTAATTGTGTTGGTGTAACTAGGCCAAAACCAATTACCCCCTCTGCTCCATGCAGTTTGCAGATTTTGACTTTCATACAAGGCCTTAGAAGTGTGAACACTCTCTCTAGATCAGTAAGTACAGCCTTGGGAAGGTCAGTGCAGCATGGTGGAAACCAGGTGTCCGCGTTGCTGTCACTGAAGTGTTTGCCCTCCGAGGCCCCCTGTACATCAACAGCAAGTTGGTCATTTCACCACTGGCACAGGCTGACCCCAGCTCTGGATGTGCATTCCTTCCATCACCACTGTTCTAACTGCAGAGGGGTTTGGATCAGCTTGCTAATTCAACTGATAACCAGTCCTGCTGAGAAAAGGATAACAATTGCTACTTTCCAGTTGGATCACTGAGCACTAAGTATTTTTCTCCATGAATAATTTACAACAAAACCTGGAAGAGCTATAGTGGGGATTTTTGTAGAGTTCCTGCAGAATGCTTTCCAAACTAGTTTCATGCTATTCCCTGCCATCTTCACCTAAAAATGTGTTTAAAGTCTGTGCAAGATGTTAGGTAGATTAAAAAGGCATTTGTCCAGCAGGAGTGTGTAGAGACCAGCCTTTACTTTGATTATCCAAACTGTGCAGAGATGTGGTTACAGCTGGGTCACCAACAGCATAAGTGTGCGGTAAGACTTGAACTCATGCAGTATGCCACTGCAATGCTTTCCTAATATATATAGAGCATATTAATTATATAAGTGACCCTAATAAGCCTTGATTTTCTCATGGACTGTCATAGTAGAGTGCTTTTCTGAATTAATACTTCTTTAATGAGTTCCCTCTTTTATCGTATTTTGCTAGCGGATAGCAGCTAAGAAACAGAAACTTCTGTTTTCATATATTTATTTGTTCAGATTAAAAAAAGTAACACAGTAAGTACTACTACATAAAGTAACTCTATTTCTGTCTCTCTGTATGAAATAGTTAATGGTCTGTGTCTCTTGCAGGAGATGGAAAGAACAGTTCATGTGTTTGAAACATTCCTGTGAACTCGTCAAGATGGGTGGGTTTATCCTCTCAAACTGCTCATGGGAGAGCAGTCCTCTGAGCCATTCAGTTTCCATTTGCACCAAGTATGTGCAGAGCCTTGGTCTTAAGTGCTCTCTCTTTTTGTTTCTGTTGAATTTGGTGCTATTGTCTCAGGTACCTGAAACCAACCAGCCTACAAGAACCAAACGGAACTTCATATAGTTGTATCTGATATAAATAAAGAATACAATGCCACAGCTTGGAGATTTTTGGTGCTACAGAAACTCTTCTCATTCCTGCTCTTGTTCACGCTACATGCATTATCTTTGGGGAAACTTCAGGCAAAGTGAAGACCAACACATACAAGAGGACTGGAAAGAGCAGATCTAAGTTGAATATTTTTAAACAGGCAACCTTTTTTTATTTTTTTTTTTCCAATTTTTCTCTTCTCTGGGGTTATGGACAAAAAAAATCTGTCCTAAAGAAGGCAGTGATGCATTGTGGTAGGAATCTTGAGTAACTGGATGTACAGTAATTTGAAGATGAGGCTCTCTAGAACTGCCTTTAATGTGCCTTTTAGTCAATTGAGAAAGATAAGGCTGAGCAATTTGTTTGGATTATAGCAAATGGCAATGTTAGAAAGCTGTCTGCAGAATGAAGAGCTTCAAAAGGATGAATTGTATTCTCTTCATTGGATGGGAGCCAGTATTATGGTTCTATAATGCCTGTCTTACTCTACAGAACTAAACTAAGACACACTGAAAAAGCCACATACTTTACCAAAATGGTGAAATTCCTTTTTCATTGGTATATATTTTGTTTTAGAAACAAGTTACACAGTGAAACTCCTCTGTGTTGCTAAAAATGAAGCGTTTTCCCACCATGTCCTTGTTTTCCAGTGCGAGTTCTCTAAGGAAAGCAAGGTAATACTGGCAGATTTCGTTGGGAAGGTCTGTATTTGTAATATAGCTTGGACTGTGCAGTGCAGGCAAGAAGACACTATAGTTGGTCAAAGTCCTGGAGCCCAACCTCAGTTGAAAATAAAACTTCTCTTAGGTTTCACAAGTTGTTCCGTGCAAAGCATTGTTACCGTTGGGAGGATTGAAGGAGAGCCTTTTGAATCCATCTGTTCTAAGAGTTCTCTGGGTCTGAATTGTGTAGTTCAACACCTTTCCTTTCTGGCAACTGGAGAGAACAGTCTAGGCAGTTTTTATGTTTTATCACAAGCTCGGTATTAGAACATTACCTGGGCTGGTTTATTTCGCACCCGTGTGGAAAGTGTTCTAGAGCAGTTGGCTGGTGTTCCCATCGTGAACCATTCATTGTGACTGTCCCTACGTAGCTGCAGAAGTGTCTGTCCAGAAATATGCAACGCAGTGTGATGAGTTTTTAATTAGGGAAAACAGACTACTGCAGAGATACTGAGCTACCTCAGCTTTTTGTATTTTAGTTACCAACAGTGTTTATGGAGGACTGTAATCACGCTGCTCCCGTGTACAAACCCAGGCTTAGGGACTTGTCTCCACCTCTACGGCTCATCCCAGGGCAGTGCTGCAGAGAGAGAAAACACGGGCCTTGGGCTACTGCAGTAATCCAAAGTGCTTTGTCCATTATGGTTAAACATCAGTCTATCTTAGATCTTTTTCTCCCCCAGATGCCACTGTTTTTCTTCATAGATAATGGCAGAAAAAAGTTTTAAGCATTCATGTACATCTAGTTACACCTAAATGCAACCCGTGCAGAAACACTGTATTTTTTAGGTGGGAAAGTGCGATTAAAAACAACAAAAACAAGCAGAAAACACATTTTAAATGAGATTCTTTGATCTCGGATTTGATTATGGGATTTTTTTCCATGTTTCATTTAGTATTTATTAGCATCATACCTGTTTGAGATATTTATGTGTCTGGTACATTAACAGCATTTTGTATTTTGATGGAAATTGTTACAAACTTTAAGATTTGATTAAATGAAATGTAGCAGATTTTTTGTAGCAAGTTTCTGATAAAAGGGTTTTTTGCAAGTCTCAGGTTCTTGCTGCAGAATTTTTTAAAAATATTTATTCCAGTTTCACTTACTCAAAGAAGTTTTTGTTCAAGTAACAGCAGCACTTGTGGAAGATAAAACGGCATTCATTTTTAAGAAGATAATAAATTTATATAAACTAAAGCAGTTGAGAATTTTAGTCACCAGTGAGTGTAAAAAGCAAGTTTAAGCTAATGCCTAGCATTAAAAATGGTTCTAAAAGGTCAGGTTTCTAAAGGAAAATTTTTACTGTCAGTTGTTGATTGGGAAAAATCATTAAGAGGCAACTTTACTAATTGAGGAGCTGCCATGTTGTTTTAGAGAAATGTAGCTAATATCAGATATTCTAGTGGACAGCTTACCTGAAACGATATACTCGCCTTCTTAGCCCAAATAACCACACTTCAGTTTTTGTTTTCCTTTACAGATGTCTGGTGGTTATAGAGTTAAAACAGCTGTTAATCTATCCATGTGGTCTAAACTTGTTTACTCTTTGTATGTTTTTAATTTTTTTGCCACATAGCACTGGCAAGAGTTTGTACAAATTGACCTCTCTTCCTTGTTTCTTGTTGTGAAAATTGCAAATAAACTCCTGTGTGAGTCCTTGTGCCGGACTCTATGGAATGTGGCCAGCCAGGAGGAGGAGGTTTCCCTGGGGGCTGGGGGGGGCTGTCTTGAAGTGATAGAGTTGCTCTTGGGTGATGGCTATGGAGTTAATTGTATTTGCAAGCTTGAATCTCACCTGTGATTATTTTGTTTTGTTTTGTTTTGTGTCCTCTGTATTGTTACTTGATTTCCTCATATGCCAATGTATTTATAGGATTACTGGGTTTTGTAATATCTTGTCTTCCTTTTTTTTTTTTTTTTTCTCTTTTGCTAATTTTTTTTTATTTTTTTTTGTTTTTTTTTTTTTTTTTAGTTGGTGAGTCAGCGCTGGTTTTACCTTCAGTCTCCTGAATGGCGGGTCCTGCAGCTGATAGTCTTTTGATTTGTTTTTGTTTTATTTTTGTAATCACAACATAAGCTTGAATTTGGGCTTGTACTTGCATCTTTTGTATCTTGTACATTGGGTTATTTAGACATTGGGGAGTCCTGTTTGGTTTCATTAACGTGTGTCTACTTTGTGGATTAAGTAGACTTCCTTCATCAGCTATGGTATATTTTGGATTCTATAGTTTTATTCAGAATTGTGTTTAAATTGATGTTTTGCATTTTGACTTCATTTTACGTTAGTTTGAAGTAAGTTATTTAATTTTTTTGAACTTCTGGAAATTTTGAACATTTTACTGTAATTTGTAACATAACTGCTGTGAAATACTTGAATAAAGATGACAAGAAAACACAGCTTTAGCTCCTTCAAAAATGTATTTAAAAGAAATGCTGCCTCCTGGCTGATAACAGTATTTTCCTTACCAGACCTCCTTGATTTTGCAGTTTAGATGTGATGATTTTGGATTTTGCTGTTTAGTTATTTTGAGCAGTTTGGTCCAGCTTCTTATTTCAGTGTTTGTCCATTAGGGAAGTGGCTTCTAATTAGAGGGTTTTTTTAAGGACAGACTCTTTCCTTTCTTTCTATCATATTTAGCAAAGTTGTTCATACAACTGGTTGTTTGTTTTTTGTTTTGTCTTTTTTATAGATGAACTCTTGAGGTGTAGGACATGGAACACCCCTGGACATTTCCCTCTTTTCTCTTCTGTATACCTTAAACTGTAGGGCTCCTAGGCAAAAAGAGTAGTTGAGGAAGGGGATAGTAGTAACTTAACTTCATGTCTGACTCCAATTCCACTTTTATATGCAGCTTTGAAAGCACAATTAGATACGAAATCTAATACCCATTGTATAATAATGAAGTTGATTGGTGAGAGCCTGGGCTCAGCATGGGCAGGTGTGTTTTGACCTGAGTGGCCTTGCAGGTACCAGCATCATGCTTGGGTTTGCAGTCTGAATAAAGGAAGTAGTGTGAGGTCTTGCGAGGTCTCTTTGTCTTTCAGGAGTGGGGATGGCCATGTTAACAGAGAATAGATTCAGGTCTGATTTCTGACAGTGGCTGTAAAAATAACCAGTCAAAAGAGACAAAATATTTGGGAACTGACAGAAGGATTCTTGTAAAGATACTTAGTGAACTTCGAGTGGTACTTCAAAAGCATGAATTAGTGAGAAACAGTTAGGGTGGGTGTTCCTAAAGCCTTAGTGGATGCTTGTGCAACACTCATTTGTCAAGTGTTTACTGCTTAATGCTGCTTCCTTCTGCTGTTGGTTTCCGCCTTGAATGTGGTTTTGAAATGCAATTTTCCATATTTCCTTAAATTTGCAGTGCTGCACATTCCGTGTTTCCTCCTTAAGCTCTTCAGATAATTTATTTAAATAAATTAAAAATGAGATCCTTTTCTTCTGTATAGTGGGTAGGATTTGGACTTGTAATATATGGGGTTTTAAGCCAGCACTGCATGTGAATAAATTGTGCAAGCTGAATCAGTAAACTTATGAACTGATTAATGAAGCCAAACACTTCATTTTTTTTTCCTCCTCCTTTTATGCTTCATTTGTGGTCATGTAACTATTATGTAGAAATGAGGGATTATAAACTTTAACACTAATTAATTCAGCCTCATTCCGTTTCTAGGTGAGACCTTTTTTTCCAGTGTGATCATTTGCATAGGAAGTATGTTTTGGTTGAACCCACGGCCAGTAAATGGTTGTGGCTACTGTGTAATTCCATTTTTTTTAGAATTGCATTTGAGTTATGCTGTATTGAGCCTTACTCTTATATCAGGAAAAATCCTTTTCCTTTAAAAATATTATAAGCTGCTAAGATTTGAAATAGGTTAATCCCTTTTAGTGGAATGTTCGTGTGAACCTGGCCATTTGTATTGAGGTTGCCTGGTCTGCAATGCTGATGTGGAATAATGGTGCTTTCAAGACTGAGGTGCAAAAGATGATGTGGAGTGAAGTGGTGTTAGAAGGCTCCTCTCATCCAGTTACAGGGGTGGGGCAGGCTGGGGGCAGAGGTTGTTCCGGCTCCACATTTGGGGTGTCAGCGATGTAGCCCCCAGCACGTGTTGGCCAACAGACAAAGTGGGGTTGGTTCTGCTGTGCTAGACTCCTCTGGTTTGCTTCTGTCTTCCAGCAGTCAGGATTTTGGCAGAGTACGTGTGAGAAATGTACAGGGCCCTCAGACTGGGTGGCTGCTGGGGGTGCTCACACCGTTTTGTCATCCTGGTTTTGTTGTGGACATGAGAAAACCCCTCTGCATCAGTGTAAAATATGATTTGTGCTATAACCCAGAGATGCTTGACTGTGTCTACATGAAAGTGGGAGTTTGTAGAAGATGACCTGTCCACTTTGGGACTCTGGATTGGGAGGAAGGAAAGACTTAAGGTCAAAAGGACTCTCTTTGAAGTATTTATTCATCCAAGGGAGTGAAACAGAATATAGAAGATTAATTCATCCTAGAAAATATGCTAAATTTGGACTAAATTAGTTTTTTAGGAAGGAATCTTTCTGCTGTAGAAGGAGAAGAAAATAATGTTTCAGTTAGGAACATATTTGTCATCTCCAAAGCCCCAGTTACAGTTTTGTTGTAAAGATCTGGCATTCTCTTGCTGACTCTGTTGCAGCTTGTAGAATCCCTTCTGTGTGGAGTCTGCTTGGAAGAGCAGTGATACCTGATTTTGATGATAGAGAAGGACAAATTGCTAATATGTTTTAGGTTTCTAATAAACATAATTGTGATGTAAGTTTTGAAGTGATGCCCACTGTATTCTCTGTGACATTACAAAAGGTTTAGGGTGATAAAGGAAGTATAACATGGATAGTCACATGTTGTACGTGACTACTAACATCAGTTTAGTAATAAATTACTGTTTTCTATAGACACTTGAAGTATTATGAATAAAAGCATGTAAGACTATGTTTTCATGAAGCACTGGAGATTTAACTAGTTTAAAATTAATGTCTCACCTTTATATTGGGGTTAGACTGCTTCAGAATCTTGCTCTAAAATCTAAAGTGTGTCCAGCAGGCAAACAGCTTTTTTTAAAAATAAAAAGCCTTCTCCTCGTAAGGTTCAGAAGACAGACACAAAAACACAAGCTGAGCATAAATTTTACATGGTTAATCTTGTCAATGCATGAGAATAAATTTTGGAAATGGAAATTAGCTGACATCTAATGATGATTTAAATGTTCAGCAATTTGTTGCAAAAATTTGGGTTTATTAACAGGGAATAATGCCAGCAGAAAACACTGGTTTGTTGAATCGGATGCTATGGCACGTATGATTTAATCTGCTGCCTGCCCAGGGCCTGCTGACATCTAAATGGCTTAACAGTGTATTTGGGGAAGGCATTTAGTCTGCAGAGTACATCTGCCCTGCTCTCTGAACTTTTCATGGAATAGTTAAACTCATGGGTAGAAACACGTGCCTCATTTATTTTGGTCCAGCTTCAACTCCCAGGCACTACTTCTTGTCGTCTCTGTGTTTTAGACTATTCATACCTGTTTTTCCCCCCCATGAAGACGCTAATGCACTGTGATCAAGTAGCCACTCCATCTTCTTTTTGCTGAAGAACAAGCTTTTATGGCTCTCACTGCATTTTCTCCAGACTTTAAGTCAATTTTGTGGCTGTATTCTGCAGTAGGTCAATTTTTCAACATCTTCTAAAACATTTGTTCACAGAGGAAATTGATGTGATATTCCAGCATAGGTCCCACCAGTGCCATTTATAGAGGCAAAAATCACTGATTCCGATTCCCTGTCCTCCTTTTTGCACATCGAAAGATCAATTTAGGCATTTTTTACCTTGAAATTGGGCTGGGAACTCTTGTTGTTTGACTCTTCTCAGACTTGCAGCTTTTCATGATGCAGTTTTCCATCCTGAATGTCAATGTTCCCCATTCCCACCTCTCTGAGGTCCTGCTTAGCTTTATGAAAAGAAGTTTTATGGGTCCCAGCCAGCCAGAGGAGCCAGCACCATAAGTATGACTTGTTCAGGCCTCGTTATCTTTCCCTCTGCTAATCTCCTTTTCCACAGGTCTGTGTCTAGTGATTTATGTCAACATTTTCCTTCAAGAACTTCGGGAGAAGAGGATTCCCCCATTAGAAACACTCTGATAGTACCAAATTGAGAATTACTCAAGCAGATTAGATATTCCTCAATTAATCTGCCTGTTCTTAGCCCATTTAATATTTGCTGTCTGAATACTGTACCGTGAGGAAGTTGAAGTATTTTGTCACATGCTGTTGAAAATCTATTACCTTATCAATCAAATGTGTAATCCTGTCAGAGAATGAGATCAGCTTTGTGTGATACAGCCAATTTTCTAGAAAATCATTGTATTTCTTCTTATCCCTTTGATTCATGATCACTTTAGTTAGATACCATCTTTCCATTTTTACTTGGGCTTGATGTCAGGTGAATGCCCTGTAATTACCCAGTCATTTCACTTGCCCTTTGATAACTGTCACATTATCGGCGCTCTCTGAAATACCCACATGTTATTAAAAATGAATGTCACCAGGGCAGAGACTTCTGGGCTTTCTGGAGATGGCTGAGTGCTAGGTTACCTCTGGAATTCAAAACCTCTTGTCCAGTTGGGAAAGGCTAATATTCTCTCCAGGTAGTAAGCAGTCTGGACGTATTGATCTGCATAGGGGATACCTCTTGCCAAGCAGTAAACAGAAATATGAGCCATTCTCAAGCTGCCACATTTCCATTCTGAATTTTCCCCAGAAAGGCTCTGTGTGGCTTTTTTATGATAGAATTAGAGAATGTTAGGGGTTGGAAGGGACCTTAAAGACCATCTAGTCCCAATCCCCTGCCATGGGCAGAGGCACCTTCTTCTAGACCTGGTTGCTCAAGACCTTATCCAACTTGGCTTTGAACACTGCCAGAGTTGGGGCATCCACGATATCCCTGGGCATCCTGTGCCAGTGTCTCACCACCCTCACAGTAAAGAATTTCTTCCCAATATCTAACCTAAATCTTCCTTCTTTCAATTTGTACCCATTTCCTCTCATCCTATCACTACAGTTCCTGTCGAAGAGCCCCTCTCTGGATTCCCTGTAGGCCCCCTTCAGTTACTGGAATGTTGCTATGAGGTGCCCTTGTAACCTTCTCCAGGCTCAACAGCCTCAGCTTTCTCAGCTTGAAATGTTCCAGTACATAAACAGGGAACTTGGAGAAAAGCTGGGCCTAAATTGAAACAGGTAAAATTGAACTCGATGTAACAAGTAATGGAACATTCACTGGACACGAAAATATATAATTTACTAAAAGATGATCTCTTTTAATGGAAACAACTACCAAAATTCCACTGGGATTGGCAGTTTAGTCTTGCTTTGTGTGAGCTGATTATTGTTTCTGTCGTAGAGGGACAGTGATTCTGGTAGAGCATAAGGCTCAGGATACTCTGAGAGCATTTGGTGTATCCCCTTCCCTGTTCAGTTCTTTGATCCTTATTTGGATGCTGCCCACCAGCACAGGGACATTGCATGAGAAATTAGAGACTGCTTAAGTTCCCAAGATGTGGAGAGGGATTGGCTGATTTCTACCTGTAAGACCTATTTTTATTAGCATGTGTTGTTTTTAATGAGGTGAGAAGCTGATGCTTCTGTAGGAGTTGTCACAGGTGAACCGTAGGTAGGTGTCTGCTCTTTAGCCACAAAAATGTAGGAAAAAGTCACTGATGCTGGACAACAGCAAAGGTTTGATATTGAATGTATTTTGCCAGTATGAATCTTGCTGTGTAAGATCTGGGGTATGTATGAGCTCCAAAGGAAGAAAAAACACTGCTCGAAACCAGCAGATTATGAAATTAAAAGCAGGAAGCCTTTCAAACCTTCACTGTACAGACCACCACTAATGAAAAATTCAGAGGCAGATATGGCTTGATGACACCACTGGAGCTTCCTTCTCCCAGGTAGTAACTGAGCCAAAATACTGAATTCTGTGTTTAAAGCTGCTGCCGACTGAAGTAGAATTTTTTTAGATAAAGAAAATTGGAATTTATTCCTCTGTAAGAAATCTGCTAGCTAAACACGGCTTCCTGAAAGTAGTGTATCATCAAAAGAAAAAACACTGGTGACGAGCAAAGGGAGAGTTGTTTTTCACGGTAGTCTGCCACTCTGGTTTTTGTTTCCAGGCTTCCGGAGCTCAGCTGAGGAGCCCGTGATGGCAGCTCTTGCTCTCATGAATTCTAACCTCAGCGAGTGTTTAATCATTCCTCAAACAGCTTGGCTTTTTGGTAGGAAAAACGCTCTTTCTGTTCCGGTATTGCTGTCCAGCTTAATGTAATGAGTGATGGGAACACCGTGCCCGGGATGCATCCATCTGCTTCCCTCCAGACCATTTTCTTTCTGGCTTTTTCTGCAGTCTAAAGTTATCAACCCAGAACACTCGCCGATGATGGGAACTTAGTGCTGCCTTCCTGTCCATGCAGGCATCTCTACCTCAGCTGAAAGCACGCTTCAGCTCCTGTTTTTGAGCTGACTTAAGATGGGAAAGAAGGCATTAAGTGGTGAGCTTAAGGGTCTCATCCAATTTAAAAGGCTTGTATTAGCATGACAAGTTAAAAATGTCCAAGTAGATAGAGAGTCAGTGTCTTCTCACAGACCTGGCACAGGTTGCAGCTGCCAAGTCCTGGCTGCATATGCTGTGTGTAGTTTTACCCAATACTACATTACACTACGTCACCTTTTTTCAGTGGGGATGGGGAGGCAGTGTGGTTCTGAGACCATGCCCTTGCATTGGAAACAGCAGAGAAAAACTTTGGGATCAGTTCCCTTTTTTTCAGAGAAATTCTTTGTGAGAAGCAGGGAGAGTGGTCGAGTACTTGAAGCCACTTGTGCCTGTTCCACCTCTGCTGCTTAAACATATTTGTGCTGGTGGAGCCGGGCAGGAGCAGCCGCTCTCCTGGCTAATCCCTGCAGCTGTGGAACGCGGGTGCTCGTGCTGGCGATCCGTTTGTCTGGACCCCTCCAAGGGCAAGCTGGAGTGTACCCAGCGCTCTTAATTAGCTGCTCCAGTTGCACTGTGCTAAGCTCAGCCTTAACACCTACCCGCAGTTAATTAAAAGATGGGGTTGCTGAGGTTTTGTTAGTACAGTGTGTTTGCCGCTAGATGAAACAACGAGAGAGAGGGGGATGACTCGTGTAAATTGTCAGTGGTAGGTGATTACCTGAACACAGTGAACAGCCCCGTTTGGAGATCACTCTCCTTCCCAGATGAGCCAGGGGAGAGTCACACCAGTGAACAAAGGAGTTTTTATCATTATCAGGCTGCTGAGCCAGCTTGTCCCCCTGAATTTCTTAAAGCTTTAAGAAGAAAAATCTCTGAGCAGATATGCGCGCATGATTCATTTGGCAGAAGCACTCAGCCAACTTCCCAGAGGGGAACTAAAATAATTTCCACGTACAAGTAAAGTAAATAGTCTGTGTCTTGTTCATCCTACCAAGTATTATTGACTAGTGCTGAGTGAGAGATCCATGCAGAGCCTTGATGAAAGGCTGGCAACTTACCCCGCTTGGTCTGGATTATTGCAGCATGGTTTTGTAATACTGAATTGCAAGGCTTTTAGTAATCTTCACAGGCTGTTCAACCTCAGTCACTAAGCCTAAACTAAAATGTTTAAGAACTGCAGTTCATGCTCTTAAATACTCTGTAAGAACCAGAGACAATTTCAATAAATGTTAGGCTCTTCCCGTTAATGTGCAGAACAGAAATTACCTCCTCAGATCCGGCTGAAATGTTCCACTGTGGTGGTATTTGAGACTAGTTAAATTTGGCTCATCTTTGTTCCAGATCCAGTTTTACAACTACCAGATGACACCCTAATGAAACATCAAAGAAGCCATGAATGGTTGCATGGAATTGCTCTCTGGACGATGTATCCAGTGAGGTACAGAGCTCCCACACTGGATACGAAGGAATTTTGACCATAGGGCAAATGCAGCTTTCATCTTTTAGACATTGCAGCAGCAGTGCAGCACAAATTCTTCCTTTCATTTAAAAAAATAAAGTAAAAAGCTGTTTATCAGGGGTTTTTTTTCCAAGATCGGTTCCTAAACTATCTTGAGCCCTTCTGTTCTTTACTTAATAGTACGTTTGGGAAAATAGATGAACAAGAGACAGTCTTGCTGAATAAAATCTAAAATTATTTCTAAGAGATTTTTTCTGAAATCAGAATGAAGGTACTTTGGAAGCTTCTGAGTGCTTAAGTATTAGCAATAAATTTTTGCATTTGCAAGAGAAACTAGCTGGATGGAACGAATACATTTTCATCCTTGGCTGGGTTGAAACATGAAGTCCCCGTTTGTGCAGTGTTTTTTCTTGATCAGTCATGACAAAATTAATCCAATCTGGATGCTGAATCTAGATCTATAAATATATTTATTATAATATAACAAGAACTTAACAGTAAACATAAACTATATACAATACCATTACAGATAACCCTGTTTTTAATATTATTCACAGAAATAGCCAGTTTTGTTCCAGTGTGAGAAATGAAGAAATAAGCTAAATTGGAAATGTCGAATGTGTTTCAGTCTTGTTGACAGGTAGCACCTCCTTTGGAGGTAGACACACACCAACACTAAAATTAGTCCTGCCCCAGGCAGTTAGAAACTTGTGCTCCAGTCTTTAGGTTCACACTTGCACCCTGTTTGACATAAATACTTTAAATGACATACTAGTATATAATTTTGTTGTGCTTATTATTTTTCTTTTCTTTAAAGAATAAATAAAACAACTGCATAACAAAGGCTGGAACCTCACTGTCAAAATGAGAGGCTTGAGTCACCCTATAGCTTGACTCAGCTGACTCGAGCACATTTTCTTTAAATACTGCAAGATACAAATGTCTTTTTTTTTTTTAAATTTTATTTTATAAATGATTATTAATAAAATAAGATGATTAGCTAACCATCTGCATTGATTTCCCCAAAGCTGTAGGCAGACCTCCCTCTATATAAAAAGGCTACTGTATTTGGTATGAAATTCAACTAGATACTGAATGCAAGATTTCACCCACACCCTGTACAGGACCCTCCTTGAATTACTGGTATGGCATTTGGGATTTGAGTCTGCAAAGGCAAGTATGGCAACTTTTTTCCTTCTACTTGGAAGGAAATCAGACAATCCTTAGCTTGGGGTTACTTCCTACTGGTGAATTTTAAGATTCTTTCCCCTGCCCCCTCTACGTTACCCGGTCCATCTCCCATTTGTTCCTTTTTATGTATAAATTTATAAAGAATTTCCACATCACAATGCTCTCTGGATAGACAATATTTTAATATATATAAAAATATAACCCCTGTGCTGTGCATATACTTACAACTCTACATAGTAATAATTTGAAGTCTCTTACACTGGGCTTAAGTCTATGCATTTTTCTACCATGGGCTTTAAACTCATGTGTTTAAAATCTGTAAATAAGAAATATAAGGCTTCCACACCTAGGGAAGGAACTTGAAAAATAAAATAAAATAAAAAACTTCCCAGACTTTACATAAAAGATAGTGGCGTGTATCCTGACGTAAGGAATTTTGGTTGAGAGCCAAAACCGAGTGTGTAGCCACAGGAGGCATCTTCTGTGTTTGATGAACACGTGGCAAACCCACAATATGCTGTGCGTTTTACTGTGATTCCAGCCAGAAGTGAAGAGTGGGTGTATCAGGAGAAAGCCTCTGGAATCCAAACCATTTCCATTTTGCACTGTGGGAATTGAGCACTGCCAAGTGCATCAGCAGAAACCCGGAGGAAAAGGTTTAGAAGCCCCCAACCCCCCACCGTGGGCACGGCCACACGAGAATCACCGGGAGCAGAAACTCATCCAGCCCAACAGACCTTTTGTTTTCATCATTTTACATGGAATTTATTACCAATGGCTATTCTTCTCTCCAGTCCCCAGCTCACCCCGCTTTTGGGCTCTTCTCTAGAGAACTGAAAGATTTGTTTGATCTGATGGAAGACTGACATCAACGTAAGCCATCTGTCACACAAGATTTCTCTCAGTCATTGGTATTGAAAAGCATGTATTAAAAACAAATGTAGGAATCAAAGTGGTAAGGACACTTTGACCTTTCAAATAGATTGATGCCTAAAGTGTAATAGTAAAACTAATCTGCATGATTATTTTAAGAATCAAGCTTGAGCTCTAAAGTAAAATGCAGATTATTTTTTTCCTCTCCTCCCCAGCTTAAAAAATATGAGGAATTCTATTGCACCTGGGTTGACCAAAAGCCGATGTCCAGAACAAGTGCCACTATAACATCTAGTGACACCCTTGCATTATTAAGTTACAATATCTTACATAGCACGGAGCTCTCTGCTCCTTGTTCACCAAAAGGTGAGGATGATTTTTCTACATTCAATGTAGACACTATTCAAGACTTTAGAGCAATATGTTCACTGGCTGGCTTTGCTGCTTTTGTTCCTTAAGTAATAGTATTCCTCTTGCCTGCTTTCAACAGGTACAAACAGTTCTCCATCCAATTCCTGGGAAACATCAGCCGCTCTGAATGTACTTCTTGATTGCTACGCAGCCGTGTCGGAAAACGGGGCAGGGCATATTTGGTAGAAGTGTCCATGTATTTGTTTTAGGGTCATAGGCTTCCATGTTTCCCAGTGCAGGTCCTTCGCTGCTGACGATCCCACCAGTAGCATAGATTTTTCCATCCAGAACCACCGCACTGTGTTTTTTTAAAAAAAAAAAAAGTTAGTTTGAGTTAGTTGTCTTACTGAGCAATTTTCTTTTTAGGCTTAAAACAAACCCAGTCTTTTATAACAATGGGTAAACAATGAATACACCTTTTGTTCTTATCTGTATAAAGCTGTGCGGGCATTTCTCTTCCCTCTCCCTTTCTCTCCCCAAAATTAATCCCTTTTGTGTTCCTGCCAGGAAGGTAACTGTTGTCTGTAATGTAAACAACAGATAAAAGTGCAAGTAAGATGTTTCTCCAGCCCACACATGGGATCTGCAGCAAAAGCAGCTGGGTGGTGTGTCCCTGTAATACTTTGCACATGCAAAACCAATCCAAGCAATTTGGGGTTCCCACCGCCTCAGCTGGAATAAGTTATTGCTTCAAGTTACTCCTTTAATTTTTAATGAATGCTACAAAATGAGGGGATAAAAATCTTCAGAATATGTTCTGTTGCTTCAGCTCCTTCCATGGTTGTGCCCCGGCATGGGGGCCTGGGCTGACTTGGAGGTCCTGCTGACTTTGTGCACCCCAAAGCTGTCCATGGGAAAGCGGATCTGGGGCACACAGATCTGATGGTCAGGGCTGTGCAGCTGAGGGAATGACAGGGCAGCTGTTTGTTGGCATCTAAAGAAGACAAAAAATCTTACTGCTTTCCTAAAGTGAAAGTGTTTGACTTCAGATACCTCGTGTACATCAAGAATAATGGGGCTGGGCTAATCCCATGGTCCATAGGCTCCTGGTAAGAGGGAAGGTGCACAGGTGTGGGAAGGTATTTGAAAGAAAAACTGCCCCTTGGTCTCAGCCCTTCCTCGTCTTTCCCGTTCATGCCTTGGCCTCTCCAGCAGTAGTGCACACAGCAGGACTGTGCTTTGGGCTGATGAAGATGGGGCAGGGCTCCCATGTGTGCATTTGGAAATGGCAGAGCATGGCAGAGGCATCTGGGTGGGAAAAGCCAATGCAGGGCCTGCCGTGTGCTCCATGCCACCTTCCCACTGCGTGGTGGGGGGGAACCCAAAATTGGGGTTGTCTGTTTTTCATCTGCCAGGACCCCCAAATTTGCCTTCCGAGTTGATTTAAAGATGATGTTAATCTGGATGGGGTTGGCAATGGCTTTTCTGGTGGCTGGGTCCGTTTGGAGAGCAGCTGATGAACAATTGTGTTGGGAAAGAAAATGGAGACTTGGGGAGTATGTACCTGCCAAAGGATAGCAGGGAGAACAAGAGGGATGGGGAGAAATTCATTGCAACCAAGAAGGTCGTCTAGATCTAACAAGATGGAGAAGTGTAGTGATCCTCTAGGCTTGGTAAAAGTAAAGTAATTTTGTCTGGCTAATTTTGAAGTTGTGGGAAGAGGAAAGATAAAAAGTGATAAAGGCAAAAGCCAGAGAGCGCTGGAAGACACAGGATGAACTGAGACTAAAATGGCACCGACAATGCCACGTGCTTCTGAAGAACACATACTCTGATGTCCTTGTGGAGAAGCAGAGCCTGAGGTTAAAAATAAACTCACAATGACAACAGTGAGGACTCAAATAAGCCTAGTCCCTGGGTACCGCCAGGAAATAGGAAATAATGAGAATCTTGTCAAAATAACTGTTAATCTGAAAGGAGGAGGAAGGAGAGAGAGACTTGAAACACTTGATTAGAGCCTATCCACAAATCAGCAGGGCTGGATGATGCATAGCCCAGGGTCCTGAGGGAGTTTGCTAATGAACTTACTGAACCACGGGTAATTATTTTTCAAACGTCAGGGAGAAATGGGGAAAAATAAGGACTTGAGTAAAGCAAGTGACATCCTGAAAGACGGCTTTGAAAGAGAAGGAGCCCACCTCCAAAGGAGCCAGAGCTGGTGGCAGAGAGGCACTGCCTGGCAGGAACTCCTGCCAAGGCTCAGTCCCTATGCCCAGGAGGAGGCAGAGGTGGCAAGACCAGCTAACCCAGTAAATCAGACAAATGTACAGATTAAACCACGGTTTCGGAGTTAAGATACTTGTTGAGGGATGGAAAGCCCATCTCTGGACAGGAACAAGTTACTATTTAGGCAGGCTGGGAATTACATCTTGCAGAATCTGGCCTGAGGAGGGGCCAGGATTGCCCCCACCCCAGGCTGCTGATGTGGTGGAGGGGCTGCTGAAATAAGCAGAATGAGAGTTGAGAGAAAAGGCCCTTGGGTAGTGGTTGCTGGTTTTGTTTCACTTTTTTTTTTTTTTTTTTCCCCTGGATTGTGAAGTTGAAGAAGATGGAAGCTTATTTGTTTGTAATATGGTTTGGGATGTGGAAGAAGGTGTAATATCAGAGATGGACTGTGGTAAAAAGCAGCTCTGCTGCCTTGGTTCTCTAATGAAATGCTGATTACTAATTAAAACAGTACTCCTACACAATGCTTGATGCAAAAAAAAGAAATAAAAATTACATGGGTTATCAGTTTTGTTGGCTTAAGTGAGAAAAATGAAATAAACTCCAAAAGATCCCCAAAAAAGATCTGTCTGAAGAACTATCAATAATGGGCAATTGAAACGAATATTAGTGTGGAGCACGAAGCCTGGAGCTGGTTCTATCAGTGCTGATGATCAAGGTCTGCCACCCATGAATGGCCTTAGTTTTAACTTACTGGTGTGGATGTGCTGGTGGAGATGGCAGCACCTCACACCAGTACAGAGAGGAGCTCAGTCCTCAGTCACCACTGATGGACAGGGCTGGTCTACCGCTCCCTGCTCATTAACCGATGAAATGCCTCTGCATGGAGCTTTTGAGCTGGATGGGAAGAAAGGAATGACCAGAGGGAAGACTCTACAGGTGACCATGGGAACAGGACCAAGCAGCCACTAGCCCTTCCTTGCTGCCTCTGTGCTGCACAGCTGAAATCTGGCTTTAAGTGCTGCTATTCCCTTGGGCATCTCATGTTAGGTCTCTAAACAGGGACGTGGGTGCTTCACAAATTTCTTTTGTCGCATCTTAGCCACCCACATTCCTTACAGTGAAATCTTTTCTGTGGTGTGTTTAGTAGAAGCTACTCTGAGCCAGAGCTGCTGCCACCGCAGAGCAGCTGAGCAGCCAAGGAAATCTTTCCAAAATGATCTGGGTCTGGGCTCCTCCCCAGCCCATGCTCTGGATTTGGGGTTACAGTGAGTGGGCAAGTGCTGCCCTTGTTCCCCAGAACCTGGGCTACAGCCCTGGAAAGAATTCCTACCCAGCACCTGGGACAAGCAGCTCAATCCTGTACCTTCCCATCATGGCGCTAATACAGTGGGGAACAAATGGATGCTGAATTCCACCCTCTGGAAGACTGTATGAATTTTAAATGGTGATTAGAGCAACTTCTGCTCCCTCCCTATGCAATTCCCATAGATAAGACTGGCATAATGCTTAGCTTGTGAGTCATGCCTGAGGTTAAGCAAAGCAGTGAGCCGCTCCTGCCATGAAGAAATAGGCAGTTCTGAGCACACAGTGGGTCCTCATATGTGCAGGGGACTTTGGAGATATTCAGGCATCTCTGGGGCTAAAGTGGTAGGTAGGTGCTTAAGATAGTTAGGAATTTAATCCTAAATTGCTGCCACTTTGTAGTATTAGGACAATCACTGCTAATTTCTGGGACCTTAGGGAATAGAAAACTCAAGTGGGTTCTAAAACCTTGAGAAAAGTGAGTGGAAAGGAGTATGCTCATTGCTCTTTCTTCATTACTGTGACAATATTTCGTTTCTCCCCTCCCTTCCATCACATCATCTGTAAAAACATCGTTACCAAGGCTGACATACAAAGAAAGAAATAATTACAATAATTAGGATGCGAGTTTATTGCTTGGTGCCATTAATCCTGAGCGATAAAATTATTACAGGCTGTCAGAGCCTGGGAAGGAAGGAAGGAAGCTCTGTGCCACAGAGCCTTGCTGCAGGGACACAAACCCCTTGGTGGCTTTGGGGCAGTGACTTCCCTGGCTGTGGAACAGCCAGACCTCCACCTCTCCAGCAGAATGCCTGGGGTGAAGGTAACTGGCATCCAAATGCAGATCACTTCAGACACTCCTTCCAAAAAAGTGAGTTTCATCAAATTATTACTGTGCAGGCTAATGAATGACCAAGCTTTCTACTCTGCAGGTAATTACTGCTGTTCACTGGAGAGGCTTTTCCTGCTCTGTGTCTGATTCTCCTGAGGTGCCTGGGCATCCTTCATTTCCCAAACAACGCTCAGTGTCAGAGGATCATGTGCGACTGTCCCCTGACACTGCCATGGGTTGTCTGATCCATCTGCTGATCTCCATGAAGCTCTGAATCACACTCCCAGGAAAATTCCAATGAGGCTGAGGTGTGCCAAGGGCTGGTGGGAACCTGACTGTCCATGACTGGTGTGCTTATGTAATCGAAACATCTCTTCCCCTCCAATTCACCTTTCAGTCCTTGCCCAGGCTGAGCAAATGGCAGAGAAGGTCCCTCTCTGGCAGCTGCCTGTTAAAGTACTTGATAGACAAACTGAATCACTGAACCAAAAAATCACAGAACAGCCCAGGCAGGAAGGGACCTTGAAAGGTCCAACCTTTTGTGGGAAAGGGACACCAGATGAGATTATCTTGCATCCTGTCCAATCACATCCTGAAAACCTTTGGTGATGGGGACTCCACCACATCCCTGGGTGGTCAGTAAATGACTGATCTCACTGTAAAAAATTCTTACATCATGATGAAGCCTCTCCTTGTGCAGCTTGTACCTGTTGCCCCATTGTCTTCTCTCCATGGCTCCTTGTCAAGAGAGAGCTTCTGTCCTCCTTGTAGCTGCTCTTTTAGTGCTGGAATACTCTGTGAGGGTCCCCGGAGCTGTCTCTTCTCCAGGGAGAAAAGACCCAGCTCTTTCAGTCTTCCCTCGTCAGGCAGGCTCTCTAGCCCTTTGATCATCTTCACAACCCTCTTCTGGACCCTCTCCAGTCTGTCTGTGTCTTTTTTGAACTGTGGGAACCAGAAGTGCTGCCTGACAAGAGCTGAGTAGAGCGGGAAGATGAAAGTCTCCTGATGGGCAGTAAGATTTGGAAGCGGAGGATGTCACATTGAGGGCTGAATGCCTGGGTGCTCTTGATCCAGCACTTTTCTCTCCCAGTGATATGCTGGACATATTATCAAGCAGTGGGACTACAAGAAATGTTAATTTTATTACTGCCTTAAAATTTCCTGCTCAGTCCTAAAGATCACATCAGCCTCATCAGGAAATGTTAAGAAATAATTTTAAAAAATTCTATCTTGTAACTCTCAGAGTTGCAAAAGATTTGAAATGGCTGAATTAGTGTATTGTTTTGACTGTCTGAAACTTGGTATCTTCTGAGGCCTCAAACAATGCACTTCTCCTTCCTCATTCCTGGCTATGCATGCAGAAGCACACACTCATTTCTTTGGAGCAGTTCCATAAACATTATTGAATATTATCAGTTAGGTTGACACAGGATTTGCTGAAAAGAAGAAGAAAAAAAATGCCTGCATTTATTAGTGGATGAATTTCCTTCCTGCCCTAAGATTTCAGGAGAGCTTTACTGGAGGTGGAACTGAATGATGCTGAGGGGATTCTTGTGGTCGTCCTGTGCAGGGACAGGAGTTGGTCTTGATGATCCTTGTGTATCCCTTCCAACTCAGGATATTCTGTAACTCCAGGATGCTCATCAACTGGATGGAGTTTGCGTTAGGACCAGGGAAGCCTCTAGAGTCCCAGCCCCTGCGAGATGTGGCTCTGGGCAGTGCCAGGCAGAGGTGCAATTGCCCCTTAAGCTTTCTTTTAAACCAGAGACTCTTCTGAGACACTTGCACAGTGGTTTGCGGCGCTGGAGCAAAAGGCATTGGTTTGTGGCGCTGGAGCAAAAGGCATTGCTGGCACCGTGTCCGTGGGTGGTGGCGGTCAGGGAGCCAAAGCCCTGTCCCGTTTGGTGGCAGTGCTGACAGCCCCCGGCGCTGAGAGCGGCCGCGCTGGCAGCCAGGTTGTTATGTCAGAGAAGGCTCGAGCTCGGGTGGCCGTGTCGCGCTGCCAGAAGTGTCGTCTTTGCAATGAGATGGATAAATGAGGGTCCAGATTAGTCATGGTCAATTAGGAGGATATCATGCCCCTTCCTGGAGCGGGATTATTAGTGTGGGTGTTTTGGCCAAGCTCCAGTTATATTCTCCCCTACTCTGTGAGCACCGTCCCTTGCTAATGATCCAAAACCATCACGTGGCATTGTTACCTGTTGCTGAACACCAGCAGTGTTTTACTCCAAAGTCCACAGCACACCAGTAATGGCCTGAGTGCTCTGTCTGTATCAGTTATGCTTTAATGCCCACACAATCCTTCATGTCATCAGCTCCTACAGAAATTATTGCCAGTAGTCTGGTGCAGCAGTTCTCACTGCTGTCCGTGGAGCACACCCCCACACATATGTCTCTTTCCAGATAGGCTGGAAGATTTTGGTTTTCCCTTCTGGACTACAAACACTTCCAGCTGCAAATGCTGCTGGCTGAACACACCAACCTTTCTGTCTGTAGGTTCGGGAAGCACATGGCCATTGAGGAACCCTGCTCCATAATAGCTGCACCTGAGAATATCCATCCAAACAAGCTGTGCTCCAACCCCTTCCAGCGCCTGGAGCTACCATGAGCTTTGCAAGGCAGAAAGGAGCCAGCCTGGGGAGGCTGTAGCTGGTGCTGTAGGCCAGCAATGCCTGGCAGGTCAGTACAGGAGGCACTGTGCTTTGCTGTTCAAGAACAAGGCCTTACTTGAAAAGAAGAGGTGGTGGAAGGGGTGTGAAATAAACCCCAAACTGACCCTGGTTTTGTGCTGTTCAGCCTGAGTCAAAGTTTTATTAAAGATTTCCATTCAGCAGAACCATCTAATAAATCTTACTGGTTAGCAGTCAGAGGAGGAGGAAGAAAATGCTTTTCTGGTGTCTGTTGGGAATTGTTGGTACTAAATTAGCTTCTCTGGAATTATTGCTGGCACCACCATGCTGCTGCTGTTGCCCCGTGGAGGCTCTGTGTAGCACAAGCCTGTTTGCACGCTGCCTGCATCCTAAGCAAGCAGAATATGGAATTTTTAATCATGCACAGGAACGCATTTGGTATTCTTTTCACACGTGGAAAAATAAACCCTTGAAGGGCACTGCAGGAAGGGAGGACTCCTGCCTGCAAAGGGAGGCCTTGCCATGCTGAAGGGGAGGGATATCTGCAAGTCTTTTTGGAGGGAGGTGTCTGGCAGAGCAAGGTGTGATCATCTCATCCTGGCCTTTCATTCCTGTTGGCTGCTGTCCACCATCTGAAGATTCTGCAAATGAATAGGGGCTGCCAAACTGAGATGGGGTGTGTGTGGCAAAAAGCTCACACTTGCCTGATGTTTGGGAAATGTCAAATATTCCTCTCACCTGTTGTGTGGAAGATATTCAACCTCTCAGTGAATTTTAAAATACTTCAGACCTATTATAGCTCTTTTCTCTTTTAGCACCATCTTTCAAAGGGTTAATTCTACATCAGCATGAATTTCTTATTGACTTCCGTCAGGCTGGGCTTAATCTGAAAATTATCCTCAATTTGCTCTTCTGTTGATTGTGAGTTGGAGACCTGAACCATCTATTTTTCATTTTTCATTAAAAGTAATTTAACTTGATATTAAAACCATTTGAATGGACCTTTAATTTTTCACAGGCAGGGAATGTCACACATATTTCTTTTCCCTCTGCTCGAGGCTATCATGCTCCCTCATCACTAACATGTAGAAACAAAGCAGATAAAAATAAAAGTGATGCGGTCAAGATTTTTCCCAGCAAATTCAGTATCGAGTGATTCCTGGTGAGAGGAGATCAATAGCACGCAGTTAATTTTTAAGTTGTTTATGTTGCTGCTTTTAAACCATGTTTTTTGTGATCCATGCTAATGAGTGGAATGAGGAATTTATAGATTCACAGGCTAAGGTCAGAAGGGACCTCTGTGCTTAGTTAATCTGAGCTTGTGTATACGCAGGCCATGGACATTTCCCCAGGCAGCATCTCTCCTGGAAACGTATCTAATCTCCTCTTAAAAACAGTGAGTGTTGGTGAGTTCACTCCCTCCCTTGCTGCTTCTCTGTTTAATTATCCTTGCTGTTGGGAAAGTGCTTCACTTCAAGGCCAAGATGTGCAACCTGACTTTCCAGCCCTTGTAACCTGCTATGCCTTTGTCTGCGAGACTGAAAGCTTCTCCATTTGCTCCCAGTGATCAAGTCACCTCTCAGCCTTTCTTTGATAAACTCCTTGAGTTTCATGTCAAAGGTTTGATTTGCAATCCGGGGTCCTTTTGGCAGCTTCCTTTTGAACTTCTGCTGATATTTCCACATGTTGATGCAGGACCCAGGACCCGCGCTCATCTCGCCAGCGCCGTATGCGGCAGCACTCGCTTTACCCAGCTTCAGCTTGTTTTCGTTTCGGTGTTAGGACTCGTTTTATATCTCCAATATTGCACTGACCTTTTATCCAGAGCACTGTGATGCGAGCTCATGTTGTGCTGCTCTGAGTGATCTCCTTTATGTCCTCCTCTGAGAGCCTGGCTTTCTAAGGGAGCAGGGCTGGTATGAATGTGCTTCCTCCATGTCTTACTTTGTGTTTAAAATACCACTGCTACCTTGAGACAGTTGAACTGAGATATTCAGGTAACTGCTAAAATAGCTCCTTCTGTAATATTTTGTACCCAGTAAGTGTTATGCCACCTTCAGCCTTTATCAGGAGAGATTTTCTATTACCTGGATTGTTGGTAGATGTATTAAATAGCATTGAAGAAGAAGAAATGCTTGCTACCAGTGGCCTTGCTCAATGATATCTTCTCATTAACAACTACATTTTGAGATCTGTCAGTGAAGCAGATTTAATCTCTCTACCATGCACCTTGTTAATTCCATATAATGCCAGCCAAATACCTTGGAGAAAATGCGGTATATTACAGCATCACAGTTGTCTTTAGCAGCCAGGCATGTTGTATTACAAACCAAAACAAAGAACTAGACTTCCCAACACCTTTGGTGGACTTGGCAGTGTCAGGTTTATGATTGGATTTGAGGACCTTAAAGGTCTTTTCAAACCTAAATGATTCTTTGACAACAGGGTGGTTTAACAAGACTCATTTTTCAGAAAAGTGCATTGATTGATATTCATTATTTTATTAGCATCTAGTTATTTGTTGATGAAATCCCAAATTAACCACTCTGGTATTTTGCAGAGGACCAACATGAGGCTAAGTGAGACCACTTAGATTGATGCTGGTACTTTGCAAAATTAATTGCTGCACTGAAATTCTCCTTTTCACCTTTTCAAAATACGGAAACACTTTGGCAGTGCCCTGATCCATCCTCAACTTGAAAAGTTATTAAAAATCAACATTAGTGGTTCAATCAGCTTCTCAATGAAGTCTCTAAAGGCACCTGTGACTAAGAGAGCTAGGTTGCTGGATCTGAGAATATAATTTCAGAGTTCCCATCTTTCCTTGCTGCCAACAATGACCGCTTTTGGTCCCTCACAGCAGAATATGGAACCAAACCTCCTTGTTCCCTTCCAAATACAGATGAGAAACACCCACCCAACTGGTCTGTATTTTACTTTGCTACCTCATCAGTCTCATCAGCAGTGGTTTTATAACTGATTAAAATTACAAATTTGATCCCCAAAGACTTAAAATGCCTTTCTTTTCACTCCTATTAGCCCTCAGCACTGGTTCCCTCAGCCTCCTGTAGCAGCAGGAGGTTTTTAACCTATTTGTTACTGCTGTCCCCCCATCTCCCCTATTTCCACACACACTGATTTATTTAGGATTTGTCACAAGCTTTACACGTCTTTAGGCTGAAATATTTTTCCTTGACTGTTTCCCAGTGCATTCAAGAATCTTTGAAATGGTGCCTTTTTTGTTTCCAATTATATGTAGTTTCTTTTGGTGACCATTCCACTAAAAATGTAGGTTTCCTGTTCACTGTTGCTTTAGGCATTAGAAAAAAATGTCATCTAAAAGTTTGAATTCACTTTTTACGGACAGGTGGCAAATTCTACTTAAACAAAGCCAGTTTATTATGGTGCCTAAGCACTAACCTAGTGCTAGGTCACCAATTCTCTTTCCTTGGTCCATCACAAGGTCTCCCGCTGGATTGCCATGTGCAGGGTGCAGAGCAAAGCATCCCTTCATGTTTGAAACCCTGGCAAGTTTTCAGGTGAGGTGCTCAGCCAACAGTTGAAATTAGCCATGCAATTTCTCTTCTGTATTTAACAGATTCTTGTTACTTTTTACAAACCAAAGATGTTCAAAGAGCAGCTCATCCCTTTCTATGATGGGTGGGAAGATGCAGGAACGTATCAAATGTCCAAGTCCCTCATGTTTCTTTTTACAGCTTAGGGCTCTAATCCTGAGTGGTATTGTACCCGTTATTTCTGGTTTTCAGGAGAAAAATACCATTATATGCTGCCTGAGCACTGCACTCCTCGTCCTGCTTTGCCTCCTGCTAGAGTGGATGTGTCCTTAGAGCAGGGGAACAGGGCAGCAGCCACTGGGATGGAGCTGGCCCGGGATGGAGCTGGTGCTGCGACCCCTCTGCTTACAGCAATATCTGCTCCAGCAGCCAAGAGAGGGCGCCTCTTAAATTAATAAAAGGAAGGAAAAAAAAGGTGCAAATGAGAAAAAAACAGCAAAAAGAGAAAAACTGAGCATGATTTCTTAAAAGGCATTTTCTCATCTGCATCAAACTGAAAGGCTAAATCCAAGTTAAAACATGGAGGTGTTTTCCAACAGTAGGATGGAGGCCAGGGACACCCCTTGAGCAAGGTGCATCTGGCTGAATATTTGGAAGACATGGGTCTGCTGTGGGCCCTGCTGCTGTCCCATTACTGCTCTTCCTCCCACCCCAGCCAGTGTTTTGTTGGGACAATGCCTGGCACATCCCCTCCACCCTGGCTTGGCTTAGTGCCTCAGGATGCTGCTGCATCAGACATGGATAACAAACCCTCACCTGGTGCCTGGGGCAGTGTCTGGAGACCGGCTGTGGCTTTTCCAGGGAAACCAGCAGCTCAGCCCTTCCCCAGCCTGGGAATCTGCTCTATGAAAGGCTGGCTGTGCACAGCCCAAAACAAGCCCGTCTTTCAGCGGCAGCCATGTAAAACTATTTAAAAGGCCTCTAAGTGCTGCCAGTACCTGCAATGGCTGCCAAGTTTTATTTTTGTCAGACGATTTGTGAAATTTGTTCAACTTGTGACCACGATCAGGGAAGCGAGCCCGAAAAGCAATCAAAAGCACCTAATAAATAATAGTAATTAATACTGGTGTGTGGTGCTCACTCAGTATTCTTTTTCTTTCAAGGATCTTTTAGCTGGTTAGCGAAAACACGTTCTATATTATGGTGGTCTCTCCTACAGAGGGTATTTATCATCCTCTAGTTGCACACGGCAAACTGAGAACAGCATTCCTGTAATCACTGGAGGAGCCCAACACACATCCCTCCCCGTGATCCATCGTGCCTGAACGTGAGGAGACACGTGAACCATAACAGACTGCTGAATGTACACTTTGGGAAATGCTGTGTGCCTGAACACGTACAGAAAAGAGATGAGGAAAAACCCCAAATGGTTCACACCTCCCTTCCCCTCTCCCCTTTGCTTGTAGTAGCTTATTTATCAACAGAAAATGTTAAGGCACCGGTAATTCCATTTTAATGTTTTTTCTCACCTGCAGAACTGCCTGGAGTGGTTCATGTTGGGACCTGCTTTAATATTGCCTTTCTCTGGGTCATAGATGGTGGTTGCTCGTGCATAAGCTCCTCCAAGAATAAAGATGAACCCATTGAGAGTGACTGCAGGAGCATATTTGTTATCTGTCAATGGAAAGCAACACTGAGATCAGTTTTAGGCTCAGGTTTGGAGACTGTTTTTTTATTTATACATTCCCCTTATTTATAGATAAGTCACGTTTCTCTAAACCTCCAAGGCTAGGGAAAGAAAAATGAGGAAACCTTTCCTGGTTTTGTTCTCCTCTCTCCAAGTTCTCAAAGGCACTTTTAAAGTTCATCACTTCTTCATCCCCCAGTATGTGCCTCCCTCTAAACTGGTAAAGAACAATTATCCTTTCCTGAAACCTAATAGAGTCACCATGAAAATTCCACAGTTACAAATGAAATTAAGATGTCAAATTGTTTCAGAATTTTGAATTGCTGCAAATTTTAGCTCAGATACTTCCCATGCCTGTGCAGCAGCTAAGTACAGCAGAAAACCACAGCACAGAGACCCCTTTAAAAAAATCCAGTAATTGATACTCTTTTATATTGTGCTTTTGCTTGTGGGAAGGTCACCCACACATTTCCAGAAGATTTTCTGAGCCCTGATTTCTTCTTCACATTTATCTGTCTCATAAATTCACCTGCATTTTTATTTTCAGATGTGTGTGTATCTCCAAGCAGTCTTGTAATTTAGAAACAAACTGTGTGAGGTTGGGAGTTTGAAATTAAGCAAATCTCTCATCCTGAGTCAAGTTCAATCAGATTTTTTGAGTACACTTTAAAATTCTTGTTAGCTGTGGCATTATTAGAAATATTAGTAAAACTAATCATAAATTATTGAATAAAATAATTCTAATCTAATTAGTTGGCTTGTCCCTTATGCTGCTAGCACGCCATATGCACATTATTAAATATGAGCCAGTTGGGCTGAAATTTCTCATGATGATGTCTGTCTTGATGAGATACAGTTTTTTTAATCAACATTTCTGCGAAACCAATCAGCAGTGTCTGGGAACAAAAGATGGGAAAATACATTGCTTTGAGTTAAAATAAGACTCACAACCAGTTTTCTAAGAGGCAGGAGCCTCAGCCCTTTGGCTTAGCCCTTCAGGGTGTGAAGTGCATGTTTCCTGGGAGGCCATCCTGGGGTCAGGGGACACATAAAAATTCTCCATTTGTAGCTATAAGTTAAAGCCTTTCCAAAATCTGCATTTTCATACGCTCAGGAAAGGTTGATCTCCCTGCATCTGCAACAGGGAATCAGACTGGACGCAGTCCTGCTGGTTTCAGCCCCTGCAACTTCCTCCCAAGGGGACCTAGGGGCAGAAGCTGGAGAGGAGGTGAGATATCCTCTTTGCTGTGCTCTTACATCTCTGATAATAGCCTCTACATAACACCAAAGGGGTTATATGTTAACACCAAAGGGGTTTATATGTTCCTCCCAAATCTACAGCATTATGACTGTGTCCTTTTAGGAACACAGAAGAAGATGGGCTTAAACCAGATCCGGCACCTTGATTTTGGGATTTGCTTACCTCTTGCATGATGTGTTGTAACCCTGAGGTTCTTGTAAAACTACCTTATTCCATTAAATATTTAACAGAGACTTAATTTGACAGGAGTTAAGCAAAAGTTGATGAACATCTCCAGAAGAGAGATAATCTCCTTAATTGAGATTTGAACTGGTAAAACTAGAATGACAAGAGTGGTTTTGTGCTGTCTGCTTCTGTCCCAGCATGGCCATGGGGTGGTCTGGCTCAGTTCATCCCACCCCACAGTGGCACATGCCCAGGGGGACCTACAAGAGTGAAGCACCCGGCAGGGAAACAGACAGAACCCATGTGATGGGTTAAAGTTGAGCTCCTACTACGCCGAGTATCTACAGGCATATGTCAAAAAACCACGGCTGTATTAGGAAAATGTCACTGATCCTTGGGAACAGATGGGAAGAAACTAATTCATCCAGAAAATAGAACAAGGAGTATTCAGTTTCTTTGCGGTGCCACTAAGCCACTATAATTCATCAGAAAGGCTTATCTGTCCTAACAACCCGGCTCGCATCCCTTTCCAAATCAGACTTGCATATGTGACATTTTTTCCACTTAAGACACTCATCAGAAATTTTCCATATTTAATTATCACTTCTTCTTGGTTTTTTTTTTTGTTTTTTTTTTTTTTCCTCTGACTAGCACTGTTTTGCAGGAGAATGAAACTCTTGCATTAAAAAAACCCCCTCAGCTCCTAAGTCTCACAGGGAAATTATGTGGGGCTCCCTCACAGCAGAAACAGTGACTTCTCAGGGGACTGAATCACTGACTTCACATTTCCTTTTGTTAAAGAACGAGAGGGAAACCCCCTGGGTATTTTTATAGCGACTTTTTTTTCCCCCTTTTTGAATAAGCCGACAGTCTGATATTCTTTTTCTTCCCTTTTTAAGAGGCAATTGTGTTTGATTCTCATCAATTTTTCAATACATCTCCTATCTGTTGTCTTTTTACTACTTCTGTCTTTAGCTATAATTTCATAAATTGGTATCAAGTAAGTCTGAGACCGACTTTGCTGTTTCTTTCAGGAAGGGAGAATTTCACAGAAAAGTGTCTTGTTCCTGATGGAAATATGGCAAAAAGACATGAGGGATGTCCCTCCAGAAACAGGTAGAGAGGAAACAGTGTTTTGTTACCATGGGGACAGAAATTGTTCACGGATACTGGGATTTTGGAAACCTCAAGTCATTATTCCTGATACTTAGGTGTGAATGACCACCTTCAATCTTTAACCTTACTTCATCCCAGGTGCAACCCACACTCTTCCTGTGGTGTTGTCTTTTTCAGGGCTTGGTATGCTCATGCAAGCTCTCAGGAGATTCCAGTTTGTGGAGTCCTGTTTGAAGTCCTTAACATGGTCCCAGTGCAAGGTAGCTGGTGGGGAGCCTAGTTTTGCAAAAGCATGTTCTGGTTGGGCTTTCTGGTCAACGTGCAGCAAGCTGGAGAGGAGGTGGACAATGCTACGGGGCGTGAACACGAGCTTCTATGTGTCAGAGGCTTCGGTGGCACACAGTGGGGCCACTGGGTATTTCAAAAGACTGCTGGAGAAAAGGAAGAGAGGGGAGAGGAAGCATGGAAACAGAGAAGCACCTCCTTTCCTCTCCAAAGTTTGAGTGCTGAGGCTGTTGGATATAGTAATCCATTTCAGGCTGGAAAATCTTAAATGGGATTTGTCCTGGTCAGCAAACACACTTGAGATTAGAAGGCAGAATAAATGTAAATGAAATAATAGGTAAAAGGTAATCTCTCCAAGTAGATAACATGGTAACATCACTCTCCTTTTCTGTTGCTACAGGAAGATAACCCAATAGTTCTACTCTGTAACAGGCCATCGGAGGAAGGAGTGTGCACTCCATGACAATCCTTGAGCCAGAGGCGTCCTTCACGTGGAGTTGATGATTTAACCTGCTGCTATGCTCCTCCCTTGGGAAGGACAGATTGCTCTTGGGATGTGTCTGTGGCTCTCACATCTCTCCCTGCATTACATGGCCAAGTAGCACAGTCCTGTTTTCCCTTTTGTGATCGGTCAAAGATCTTACGCTGCCTTCCAGTAATGCACTCGGTCAGAGACTGAAGGGGCACGGCAACGAATGGCAACAGCACTTCATACAGAAAAAGGTTATTATAACCAAGCTAGTTAAACATTTTTATTGGGAGGAAGAAATGCGGGAGTGCCACCAGTCCAGGCAGAACTCCAACCAAATTGTCTCCTGGCAGGCATGGGTGTCTGGTGGGGAGGTTGATGCACTTGATGGAGCAGATTAGAGAAAGGAGTCTGATTAATATAAACTAAGCCTGCTTTTAATAGTAAATGCCTCTTCCCCTCCTTGAACATTCTGCAGACAAACTCAAGAATGGCACGGCCATAGGATAACCAGGAGACTGTGATCTGATCCTGAACACAGCTTGTGAGGCCCAGGTGAAGCTGCTGCATGAACAGTGAGGGCTTGAATGTTACCCTGCAGGCTTGGAGCTCTCCTGGGAGCTGAACCCTCCCAGACACACATAGGGCTGCCAGCCCTATGGTTTCCCCACTGACCCTTGAGCAAACCCTCCTTGGAGACCCCAAAGTCGAGTGTCCTCACTTGCAAACACTACATTTTGTGTATATGTGGTGGGCATGGCCCATGCCAAAGCAGGAGGCTCCACCTGCCACCACAGGGCAGCTTTAGCTTCAAATTTATGGGCACGATGTTGATGAAGAGTGTTGGAAAAAGAACAGCCATGGAGATGAAGGAGAGGTAGGACTGAAGAGGACATCGGATAAACAGCAACACAAAAATACTCATTTTGCAGTATTTGCAGGGCAGAGGGCAGAGAATAGAAAGGGAAACACTGAGGAGTGGAAAAAGTCATTCTGAAGAGAGGACATGGCATGTACAGAGGAGAAATGGGTGAGATAAAAATTCAAGCTTAATAGGGTGAAAAACACTAAGAACTGGCCATGGGAAGAAAAATACACTGAAGAATGAGATGAAACACTCATTGCTTTGGGACTTTCAGGTAAAAGCCAACCATATTCCCCTACAAATACCAAACTATTGGCCTTGGGAGAGGGCCAAAACATATATCTGATTTTTCTTGTAAAGTCAAAAAAAAAAATTATTATTATGCATTTTAACCAAAATAAGCCACGGGACAGTGCAGTTAAAATGCACAGATGCTCCTAGTGCTATTTTCCAGATAGGTCTTGCATTCTTAGGTCTGTGATTGTCCCACTTTCATCTGACATATCACTGCAGGAGTAAATGGTATGGTGAGGAACTAGATACTTGGATTAGGTACCAGAAATACTCACAGAACTTAGATCCCCATTCTCTAGTTCTAACTAGATTTTAAAATTTAAAAGTGCTGGCAATTAAATACTGGTTTTCTTACAATCCAGAAACATTAATAAAAAATTTGTAATTCCACACTGACTGTTCGGAGTATCAAAAAAGGTGTATTTTAGTGCCCTATCATGAAGGTACAACGTGAACTAAAAGGCAGTGACCAAGTAATTAGGCTTACTTAGAATCCCTGACTTCAGCATGTCGATAGCCATTTTGTATAATAAGACAAAACTCAGGAAGCTGGGCACGGAATACATTTTTAGCACAGCAATATAGGACAGCTTGGCCAGAAATGGAAAGGCAGGCGGTGCAAATACATAGCCCCAGTTAATTTACTCATGTAGGACTTTTGTTTTCACATCTAAAAACACGAGAAGGGGATGTGCAAGGTGGTTTACTAAAAACATGCAGTGTGAAAGCCCTGTGAGGTTCCATTATCCCAGTAACATCCAGCTGTGGGCTGCACTGCTGCAGGAACATCTGCCTACTCCAAGGAGGGAAGGACTAACACGGGGCAAAGGATGGGGCACTGAGAAAGGCCTTCTCCTCCCCAGAGGTGGATGTGTGTGACCAACACCTGCCCAAAGGCTTCCACAGCATCCGTGTGCAGCGTGTCAGTGAGCCTGGTGTCATACCTACTGCTCACAGGCATCCACGTCCCAACACCTCCTGACAGCTGAAGCATAAAGAATAAATGGGAACTGAGAGTGAATTCATTGCATATTCCTAGAAGAAATCCGGGCAGAAGAGCAAGGGCTGAGCAGCGTGGACTTGCTGTCAGTCCCCAGTCTGTATCTCCTGTGCACAGGCAGGATGTCAGTGTCCAGCCTGCTTCACCTCCACTCAGACTGGACAAAACACGAGCCATGATTGATGTCAGTGTTGCCTTGGGTTAGGCTGGCACGTGATGCTTTGAAAGAGATGGACCCGTTGGGTTCAAATGTGCGCCACGCTGCATTCAACTCACTATCATAAAATACCACAGTGAACTGAGACAGGTGCTACTGGTCTAAAAATCTCCACAGACCTTGCTGCTTTCAATACCTGCAGCTAATGTTGCATATCTGAGCATGCTTGAGGCATTTTTAAATAAACTGTTGTCCTATTTGAGGTCAAACAGGTTTCACTGATCTCTAGGGTGACTTTGTAACAACTCACTATCAGACATCTCAGTTGCCTTAGCTCAGAGGTACACCTTAGGAATTTACAAATCAACACAAAAAGGCTCTGAGGCTGTCAGAGGCACTCTGACAGTGATCATGTCAGGATTGATCCCAGCTCCATTTTGCAAAAGGCTCCTTCTACTTCCTCCTAGTTTTAGACTGTACTGTACCTGGCACTGCATCCAGTTCTTGGGGGGATACTTTAAAAATACATGTGATGCTACGGTTTCTGTAGAGCTGGAGAAATTAAAATATATTTCCAGCATTCCCACTGCCTTGTAGCGAAGATCAGGTATCACATCAGTTCACGTTCCCAGACATTCTCCATGGGGGTGCCATTTTTCAGACTCTGTGTTATTTTAATTTATTTGCAAGTAAATTGACGTTATACGTTACCCAACAAAGAACTCCTTGTTTTATCATACGTTTTATGCTTTCAGCTTAACTAATAAATTTTGCTTACACCACAAAAACATAAATACCATCTTTTAACTTCACAAGTATCTTTCATGTATTTTCGTACTATTAAGAAATAATAGTGCAACTCTATTAGAAGGATGGGTGATGAACTGAACTCTGGATGGTTAAGATGATTTTTTTTAAGCACATGTTGATGTTGATGTGTTGATGCTTCCTAACTCCTCATGAGGCCAGGAGATGATTCCTTAGCTCCTGTGGCACTTGTACTATTATGGTAAGGAAGAGGAATACAACTTTGCATAATGCACTCATTTTTGCACTATGCTGTGAGTCCAGGAAAACCTCATACTGTCAGTCAGTGGATTAAAGGAGCAGCAATAGCTGTACCCACGTGATGGAAAAAGCCAGGCAATGGGGTTGTTTGTGCTGCTGTCTTACATAAACACGCCTTTGGCCGGCTAACGCCCTCCCGCTGGGCGCTTCATGCTGCATCGTACGCGTGTCATGTTGCGTTAGGCTGCGCACGGGAGCAGCCGGCACCGGAGCGGCCGCGCTGCCTCGGCAGGGCAGGCTGCGGCCGTGGAGCGCCAGCTCCTCGTGGCCTCATCTACCAGGGAGCCCCAGCAAAAGGGCTGGAATCATCCTAACAAGCTGCAACAGAAAGAGCAGCTTATTCAAATTTCTGATTATGCTTAGGCCTTACCTGAATACCTTACAGCTGTCCTTCTGTACTTACTACTCCTCTTGCTCTAAGGCTCAGTAATGAGAAGATGATTTTTTAAAAATGAAGTTGCAGTTTCAACATGACTGAGGTTTGGAATGGTGAAACACTGGAACAGGTTGCCCAGAGTGGCAGTAGATGCTCCATCCCTGGAAATGTCAAGGTCAAGTTGGACAGAGCTCTGAGCAAATTGAATTAGTGAAAGATGTCCTTGCTTATTGCTTGGGTTACGTGACCTTTAGAGGTCCCAAACCACCGTATGATTCTCTGAACTAGGATGTGAAGGCAAACCACTCCAAAAGCAGTTTCTCTGCAGTGACTGTGTGTGAGTTGTTTCTCTGGCCACTTGGGTGCAGCCAGGCCAAAGGCTGGCACAGCAGCAGTGCAGTGCAGAGCAGATGACCTAGGTCAGCTGTTGCCTGCAGGAGCATCCTTGCCAGGCTGAACGCCAAACCTCATTTCCAAAAGCAGCCTAACCACTCAGGGTGCAAATTGCCACAGAAAGCAAGTAAGTTGCAAACTTATGAGTGCTGTTCTAATTTTGGAAGGAAGTCACCACCTCTGACATTGTCTGATACATTGGATAATCTGGTTTCTCATCTTGCTCTTTATGTTTGGTGAGCTCAAGGGCTTCATCAACTAATAAACACAGTTTTAATAAACTACATCTTGAAGATGTCAGCCTCTGAAGCACATATGCCTGTAAGACACCACTGATAAATCCCAGTTCAGAATGCCTATCACTTCCCACAGGACAGGCAGCATTTTAACAAACCTGTGAGTGATAATCCACTGCTTGAGCAGTGCTGTGGACCCATATGCAACAACACGTGATGCCAGCATGAAGTTTCACGGCACTTGGAAATGTTTTAAATCTAAAATTGCTAATTGTTCATACCTAGTAACTGATTTCTTTTCTCCTCTTCTTTGAACTCATCACTTCTAGCTGGTAACTAGTCTGTATTAATGAGTGACAATTGCCTTCAGTGGAGATCCAGGTAATTGCTTCTCTGGTGTAATACCCATGCATTTCTGCCAATATATTAGAGGGATATCCCCTCCCACCCCACAACTCCTTTCCTTTTTGCAAAGACATTAAGATACCTGTAGCACAGAGGTTTGCTCTGACACCACGCATGGCTTACCAATCATTGGGGACTCTATGAAACTCCACGAGTTGGTCTGAGGGATGTAGGACTGCAAGACCCCCGCGGCTCGGCCGGCTTCGTTCACCCCTCCAAAGACGTAGATCTTGCCCCCACACACGGTGGCCGCGGCCGAGTGCACGGCCTTGGGCAGGGGGGCAATGGTCTCCCACTGGTTGGTGATGGTGTCGTACCTGGGGATGACAGCAGGCGCAGTGAGCTGAGGTGAGCAGCACTGGGTGGCACAGACAGGCACAGACAGGCAGCTTCATGCGCAGAAGAAAAGCAGAGGTGGAAATGTATTTTTTTTAACATCTTACAAACTCAGCCACTTGGTAAACGGTGTAATGAATGCTTTTCTCTAAGGTTTTAAAACATTGATAGAAGCCCAGAGAAAGCTGGTTCTGTTTTCTGTATATGCCTCTCAAATCTCATTATAGTCCAAGGAGCAGAAACTCGGGACATCTTTGTTGAGATGTCTTCCACTGATTAATTTCTTTTAATGAGTACACAATGAGATTATTCTTGCTAATCAGTGCAGAGATACCCAATAGTGACTGTGGGCAGGCAACTGTTAATATACTTCAGTTGTTCAGCTTGTGGAACACATCTCACCTGCAAGATAATGCAACACGATGGCTCCTTTTACTCTAGTTAACTGGCCAGCAACTCACATTTTGTGCCAAAATAACTTGCTTGCATTTAATTTTCATTGTGCAAACCAAGCTATTGTGCTTCATTTCAGGATGCTGCAACTGTTAATGCTGGAGTAAGATTTCACCATTGCATTTGTATTTGACATGAATCAAACAGAAAAGAGTATGCATGAAAGTGCTAAATTGGTTTTAAGGTCATCAGTATCTGATTTAATTAAGTCATTGACCATAAGGGATGTGCAGTTAACAATCCATGGATGAAGATTCATTTTAGACAATATCAAAAGTACAGGCATCCCTTTTGTAAAAGATAATGTGGCAGGGATCCAAATAGCTGCTCTAAAATGAGTCTTGGAGACAGTGAAGAATAATGCGATTTTTAGGTTTCTGTATTTCCATGTAATGACAGATGCAGTCAAACAGGAATTTCCTGCATAGTGATTTTTCAGAGTTGTTGACTGCCAGAACAGAAGCCCTCATCACCCATTCAGGGCTTTTGCTCTTAATGGCAGTAATATGCAGTATGCAAACATGAAAAGAATTGATGAACATGAACCCATCTGCAAAATATGATTTGGCAACAAGGGAATTCTCCCTCTGTAACATGTCCCTCAAATTTTCACTGCTCAAACTTGGGGAAAATAAAAGGGAGGAATGATAAAAATGGCAGAAACAGCAGAAAATAATGTGCTTAATAAAAATGCACTAATGAGTTTCCAAGTAATATAACTGAAAGTAATTAACACACTCATAAAACTGAAGCAAAAGCAAGAGGGAGGCAAACTCTAACTAAAAAAAAAAATTAGGAAAGTCCCTTATAATGAGCATGGAGAACTGCCTTGTATGATGCTCTAAATTAGTTACAGAGAAATTAAATTCATCTACAACAAGTGATCAAAGGAAAGAAATATAACAAGATTATACAACACAGTGCTGGGAGCATTCAAGGCGACACACCTTTACTGGGCTGATTCTTGTACCAAACATGAGCCTGCAGATGCATTTTGACTGCACAAGCAGCTCTTCCAGGTAAGTCACCACATGCTGGATCTTCTGCATTCGCCCACAGCTCTCAGAGGGAGCAGGACTCACATCCACCCAAGCAGATTGGCAAAAAATCTCAGATAATATAAAGTTTCACACGTTGCTTTTGGGACATACTTTGCTAACTCAGCTATTGCAGTAATTGGTAATTTAATTCTTGATGTCTTGTTAAAAAATTGGCTATAATTGGCTATAGAATGGGAAAAACAACAGATCTGAGAACTGACCTAGTGTTCTTTCTCTTGTTCCTCCTTTAAGACCAATTCCACCTGTCAACAGATACGTTTTGTCTCACACCATCTACTCTGAATTAGCACGAGGAACATTTGTGGGCAGTCAAAGTGGTCTGAGATAAGGGTGGTGAGCAGCCAACTCCCTTCCCTGTTGCTGGCAGAAGTACCTGGTGCACCTCAGCTCCCAAGACAAGGACATTCTTGGCAACGCCTTTCTGATTGTCCCAATACGTTTTTGGGAAGAAGGGGTTATATCCTTCACATATGCTGGGGGCTGGGTGTGGTTGAGGACCACATGAGTAGGAATATTGGAGAAAATTCAAATTACAAAAACAATCATCCGTTTTCTGGGATGAATTTCCTTACTGGGGCTTCATGCCCCGCAGAGCCCATTTTTTAATTCAGCACTCTGCTCACTGTTTATGCTCTACGATGACAGAGCTGATCTTTCTTTCTCCTACTGTCCTTCATCTGCCACTGAGAAACCAAAAATGACCAGTTTTACTTCAGCTGCTGAAAGCCAAAGGCTGAAAATCTACTGGATACAGGTGCATGTGGTGAAGCTTAAAACCTCATTCTTTTCTTGAAGGTCATTTGGCTTAAAAAATCAGTGAACCATAAATCAGGTGGAAGCAAGTCCTTGTCCACCTAACCTGGGCATCTAATGTGGGTTTTACATGGGCTGCTCAGTGAAGCAACTCTCTTAAGTGTCTACCCTAGCCCTGAGGCTGAAGAGGAGCAATTGATGCCTTCAAGGCTTCCTGATAGCTGTCCACCAAGTTCCTCCATCCCCTGGGAATTTATTCCTCCAGTTCACGCCCTCCTTGCAAAACGGTAGACCTGATGTCTAGTCTGTTTTGCTTCAGTTCCCACCCACCAGAAAGTTTCTTTCTTTTTCCCTGTTGGATTATAAAGCTGTCTGCTATCAAATCTCTCTCTTTCACATATGGACGTGCAGAAAATAATAAAGTCAACTCTTCACCTTCAGTAGGATAAACTAAGTAGTCTAAGCTCCTTAAGTCTCTGCAAGGCAGGTTTCCATCATTTTGGTCTATCTCAAGTCAGCTCTTAATGTGTTCACACAAGGATTTGCACCAGATTAACTAAATTGGTTTAAAAATGAATGAAGGTGAACCTTTGTAACCTTCCAGGACAGAAAATACTGACACCTGCTTTACCTCCCTGCCCTAGGGCTTTTCCATCTGTTGTGTCATCTCTGGCACTGCCATCACACCACGGCCACTGGTGCTCGTGGGGCTCCTGGCTGCCTGTCACAGCAGCCCTGCTCAAGGGCCAGCAGGGAGGAAACTGATTTAAAGAATAATCACTTTGATCTCTTTCCATTAGTCAAGCTTTGCATTCGAATCCCCTGTTTGAAGGCGTAGATGGAGACATAATGTGAGCTGGCTTGAAGCCAAGCAAAGGTTTTTCTTCCCTCTCCTCCACTGCTCCCTCCCGATGTGTCCATGCTTGTCCTTGGCTGTGGGCCTACCAAGCCCATCCAATTTGCTGAACTTGAATCTTCAAGGACATCTCCTTTCACAGGACTGACTCCTGGTCTGCAGTCCTTGCACGCTGTGGACTCACGTGTGGTTTTACACACTTGCCCTCACACTCCTTCCCCTGCCCCAGCAACCTGCTGGTCCCCGGCCCTGCAGGACACATGTGACCCCACATGTCACTTCACGTGTCACTTGCACCAAGCACAGGGATCTCATCTGACCCTTGTGCACTCACTACCTGCTGATTTATGTATTATTTACACATACCTTATATGTTTTTAGATCTCTTATATATGTGTATATGCACATTATCTGTATATATAATGTATATATGAATGTATATGTGTAATTTATATACCCATGATATGGCAAATGATCTGAACCTGGCAGAAAATACAGCTCAGGCTTGAAGAGAACACATCCAGAAATAAAACCTTGCTGGTTTCCAACTCTCCACTCCTAGGATTTCATCTGTGGGCCTGATCTTCCCCTTCCTTCATTCATTTCATTCAATGCCTCCTTCCTTGGCCTTTCCCTACCACCTCAGTATTAACAGCAGAAAACCCTTCATTTCAAGCTGTGCCACTCGCTTCACTGCCTTCTTGACTTTTGATCTCTTCAGTACCTGAAAACAGTGTTTTTTTCTAATTCTCGGTCTCTTAATTTTTCTCCTTCTAGGTTAAACAGCCATATCTGTATCTTATTTTATTCACATTATATGATCCTTACATCATGGTCAGATGCTTGCACATTGACCATTTCTGTCAGTCTGCAAGAAATCCTTCAGTTATTTAAGCATTATTTAATTATATTTGCAGGAAAGCCTCTATTTAAATTAAAACTTTATAGTGTCATATTGAACTGCTCTTCAGATGATTCACATGTTTAAAATCACAGTAATGGACTACTATTTTTTGCCCTTTTTCTCTTCTTTTGACAGGCTTAAGAAACTATCCTGAGACAAGGCAATATATTTAATTTTCTTTTGTCTAGGTAAGATAAGATCTTTAAAAATCATTGAGTCCAACCATTAATTCAGCACTGCCAAGCCCACCACTAAACCATGTCCCCCAGTGCCACATCTACATGACTTCTAAATACCTCCAGGGATGGTGACTCCAACGCTCCACTGCACAGCCTGTTCCAGTGCCTGGCAATCCTTTTGGTGAAGAAATATCCACCTTCCTTGGGGGAGAACCCCTAATTCCTACATGATCATGTCTCAGTAAAACAGTATGTTCTGAAGCGGTTTCTAAAATGTATAAAGCTTATTCTTTACGCTGATTTTTTTAGACTGTCTTCAAAGTATGCACTGCCAACAAAAGTAATCTCCCAATTTTAGACAACTTATTGCAAAAGTGCTGTCAGGTCAAGGGGATTCATCTTCTTCTGTCCTTCAAACATATAATAACCACAAAGCACCCACATTTTCACACTTCCATTCACATACATTGTCTTGTCAGCATACGCAGCCTTCTCGGCTCTCAAATTGCATATATTACAGGGCCCATCCATTATCTAAAGACCTAGTTCGTGGATCCACTTCATTTCACCAGCTCCCAACTCAACTCATATCTCAGGAGAAGACAGAAAGTGTAATACCTTCTTGCCTAACACCTAATGACTTGTTTCCTGTCACACAGAACCTTGCCAGAGGGGCTTGATGGAGAACTTCAGCCACGCTGTTATTTCCCTAAACACTCATTGCAAAAACATAACTTTTCCTGAACATATACCCATGCACAGCCACAAAAATGGACTTATAACTCAGCCCCTCTGGCACATGCATATTGTTTTAAGATGAGTAACGAATGACTCCTATTCATCTGTTTGTGATTGATAGTCCCATAATATTATCCATCGAGACAGAATTTTTGCTGCCTCCCTACAGACAAATGGCAGATAAAGGGTAAAGAATGTCAGCCCTGTTGAATTTGATGGGAAAACACCCACTGTTTTAAGCGGCACCAGAATTTCTGGGTAAAGCTGCACCCTTTGGCATCAATGACACAACCGAAAGCATGGAGAGAGGGACACAGGAGCTGATGCCATAAATCATTAGGAGTCCAGTGGTCCCTACTGGCTTTAATGCTTCGTAATGGTGCAGCAGATGTATTAAGTGCAGGCAGGTGGCATAATGTACAGCTAAGGTGGTCTGACATTTGCTTTTAAAAAGCAAGATGCTGTAAAAACATCTTTGTAAGATTTTAAGCACTTAGGACCAAATATTACAAGAATTCCATGAAAAACAAGTGGAGAACAAGAAAGAAACTGGGAGAAAATGCTATGTTCTCTGTCTGCAAAGATCCACTGTGGTGAGACACCCTGTAGACATGATGCTCTGGGTCTGCTCACTGGTGAGGTCAGGGTAAGTCACTTTGGAGTGGAGACATGCCCTTCACCATGCCAGCAGACACACGTCAGAACCTGGCCAAAGCTGGGCATGGTCACGCTTGGGCTGACTGAGCAAGCAGAAAGCAAAATGTGGTTGGGAAAGATAAGCTGCATGTGCACCAGGGGAGGTGGTAGGTGGTCCAGCGAGGGAGGACGTTCGGTGCCTTGCCCTTCACACTGGTGGCACGGCCCAGGACTGCATTGTGTGTCAGGCCTGGATAAGCCCCTGCACCTCCATCTAGGGGACAAAAGGGCTATAATCTGAGGCCTCCTAGGAGGTGAAAAACTACCCAAAACCCAGGAGTGTGTGTCTGCAATTCCACACTGAGGGGAGGAGTGATTAGAGGTAAATGTAATTTTTAGCATCACCTGACATGGAGCATATGACCATGTCACATTATTTTAACTTAGTGCTTTTCTATGACCTGGTGGAATGACAGAGAGGTTTCCCCCTACTGAGAGACTGTATCACAGTGTCCCATCCAAACCAACACAGTACTTGAAGAGGAACGTGCAACCCACACAGAAATACGGTGGGAGAAAGTTGGTTTCCTGTAGCTCTAGAGGAGAGGGGGGAAGAAAAGCAGAGTCAAGAAGTGGGCATTCACTGCTCGTAACACAGCAGCCAACTCAGAAATTAAAGTAATTTTAGTTTGTATTTTAGTGTGTTTTTTCCAAAGTTGTAATCCAAATTCAGAAATCCTTACTGCTTGCAAAAATGGGTACGGCAATTTAAATTCCTGAACCCTGCCTTGTCCAAATGGGAAGTGCTGTTGTGTGAAAAGGCCTGACTCTGCTCGGCACAGCTGGGAGGGTCAGCCTTCCTGCACCTGCACTGCTGACAGCAGACCCTGAAACATACTTTCCAAAACATAGCTTCAGCCGTGCTGTGCTTCACTTCTGTCACTCCCTACTGTCATTTTAATACGAAGAATAAAAAAGGAAACATCCCCAAACTTCTCTCATTTCCCGGCATAGCCCAGAGGAGGCCATGTTGCACTTTTTCCATGGCTCTGTCTCACAAGTCACTCTATAGACAACAGCAGATTAATTATAACCACGGGTTTAGCAAATCCCCATGACAAGACATCCTTATTGTGGCTGAGACAGCGTGCGCTGAAATGATAGGGAGGAAATCTGCTCCTTTCCCACATCCAGGTCTCTTGGTGGGCTCGGTACAATGGCAAACCGGCAGTGCTGCTCTCACTGAGCCAAGCAGGGGCTGCCGAGGGCCTGAGCGTGACTTTGCAGGCTGCAATGTCATCTGTGGTGAGGGCTGGGGCGACTGAGATGAGAGGAAAGGAGCAGGGGGGACTCTGCTTGATTTAGGGTTCGTTCAACTGACCAACATTTCGGATGCTTTGCTAAAGAGAGACCATGAGAATCAGAGCAGAGACAGAAATCAGGCCCAAGGAAAACTGAAAAGAGATAGTTTAATCAATGACAACTAACAAGACTCCTATTCTCAATAGCATTCTTTTGCTGTTCATCTTTATCAAGAGATGGAATGAAACAGCATCTCTTTTCTGGGCACTCTCCTTCCTGTGTTCACAAAAATAGTTCTTCTAGTTAAAAATTTACTGACTTAAATTATGGGATGAATACCTTCAGATACCAGAAACAAATCTGCTGAAAAGGGTGAGATTTGCTTCAAAGCAAGTCTTGTGGGCAATGCTCACCTTAAGCTCTGGGTTAAGGAGGGAAGCAATGTTCACATGTTGCATTCATTGCCATGATTTATCACTCATTCTTTGCTGTCCACGTTTCCCTGATTTGCTGAGAGCATCATCACCAACACCAGTTCCTAACTTTTTGAAAAATGTGTTGTTTTTTTCTTCCCCCCTCAATCCTTCCTAATAACATATCCCTATTTGTCTTGCCTCTTTAGGCAAATTTTACTGGAAAATGTCTGCTTCAAAATGTTACTGAAGAAGTATTCGGATTCAGCCTTTAAAACTGACAAAAATATTTTTGGTTGCCACATTCACTTAGGAAAAACATTTCCCAAATATGTGTCCCAATTAAGTGTTTGGGGAAGGCAAAGACTGTATTGATATTTCTGGAATAGAATATTATCATAAACTGCATTTTGAAGTGAATTCTATTTTTTAATGAAAACATTGATAGATATATATAATCTATGGCTTTATTGAATGCCATGAGTGACAAGAAATTAGATGGTTTTAGAATTTTACTTGGTGAAATATTTTTGTTGCACTTCTGTTTCTTCCTGGTTTTTTTAAGTTCCATGTGAAAAAAAATGAAAAAAATTACATCTGGAGTCTGCTTGAAAAGAGAAATTTCCATTCTCTCCCATCTTTGCTCAGGTGGGAATTCAAAACTGTTTCCATTTATTGGTTGTTTTACTCTGAACTTGGCAGGTCCCAGCCCCAGGCCAAGACCACCAAAGGGATGTTCTTCCAGCCAGGTCAAGGCTGAGGTGCTACACCAGGAAAACACATACAAGAAACTTACTTTGCTGTTGCTTTTTTGGATTTAAAAGAAAAAGGAAAAAAAAAAGGGTACTATTGTGGTCTGTAAAGACTTTCATCAGTACTAAATTCAAAGGGAGTTTATTAGTTCATTGTGTAACCTGGAAAAATGTCCAAAGCAGCTTAATTCCTCTCTTCACTCCCCTGAGCAAAGCGAGAAGCTGGCAACTTTCCTCTTTGGTTTTGAAACACTGCTTTCCACTGAAGCTTTTAAATGAAATCTAATCCTGCCCACTTTCCTACTTTCTTAGCTGTTATAAAAGCTTATTTTAACACATACAGTCCATTTGATGTGTCCTTTAAAAGGCAAACGGTCCTTTAGCATAGCATGAAGGAAAAGCTCCAGCAAACAGCACGTGGAGGTTTTTTTAAATTTTTTTTTTAAAAGTTTTTTTTTTTTACCTTTCCACATGGTCAACGTTGCCTGCCACACCGACCCCTCCAATGGTATAAATTTTCCCATCGTACACCAGACTGTTATGTCGACACCTTGGGACTGTCATGCGGGACACGAGGTTCCAGTTATCGAGCAAGGACATGTAACACCAGACATCAGCCAGCGTGACACCCGACTCCATGCCGCCTGGCACCCATGGGCGGGCGGGGGAGAGAAAAGGGGAGAGTTATGTGAGATCCTGGAACGGCAGCAGCTCTGCACACAGCAATCAAAGCCAGTTACAAAGTAAAAACTCTTCAAATGACATTTGACTAATTAAAATAAATCACCCTCAATACTGAGCATCTGTTCTGATGATGCATATCTGTGTCATTTATTCATGCGCCCCAAAGGCTGGGGTTTTTTTAATAAGATGACATGAAGAAATCAAGATGTCAGACTACGAGGGACACATACATAAGGGGATAGACCCTTCTCAGTGTTCATAAATAACTTCCAGTCTATTAAATTACTGCAACACTTGCAAGAAGGTGTCAGGAGGCTGAGTCTGTCTTGGCTTGCAAGACACGGGCCAGCCTGAAACCTAAAATGCTTAATACAGTGATGGATTGAAGCAGCACATATAAGGGCACAATAAAGTCAGTGCTTGCACTGTAGGCTTAATTTCTAATTTTCAGGGACAAATTTCTTATTTATTTTCATTTGCAGATAAAAGACAGAACGAGCTGTACCACTGCTGTAAAATAGTTCAAGATGATCTCGTGAAATATTTATATTGGTCACTTTTTAACTTCTGCTTGAAGCTTCCAAGGTAGCCACTTAGTGGGTGTCTTACTATCCTGTTTTGAAACACAAAGAGGTGCAATGATTTATTTGGGACCACACTAGGAGTCAGTGGTGAAGCCAGGAAAATGAGCTAGACACAGTTCCATAGTTGAATGAGAAAACCAGACTTCCTCCTTGGTATTTTGCTCTCCAAACCTATGCTATGCAGTGCAGGTTCCAGTACTTGGAGCTTGCAGCAGGCCATTCTCACTTCTGTTGGTTCCCCTTCCCTTTTTCCTGTGTCTTCTACATTTGAGCAAAGCAAAATATCAATTGACTCTTAGGTACATTTTCAGCTCTCCTTATTGCAGCCACCAAGTACCATCTGGTCACTCATCCAGATTCAAGGGAAAGAGCTGAAATGAGCTTTGAAATTAGGATTCCAAGCTTTTGTTACCAGGTATGGCACAGCCTAAAATGGCTGTACATATTGGAAAGCACCTCAGCTAAGAATAACTAAAAGCCAACATCTCACAAAAGCCTCCCCAGAAGACTTTTGCTCCAGCTGCTCTCAAGCATGGGCAAACAAGCATGTGGAAAAAAACATCAAGAAATAATTTCCAATCAATTCTTAGGGTCTCTATGCAGTATTAATGGAATTTAACACCACAGGCAGCAATTTACTGCAGAAAATGCACTGAGAGAGCTCGGCAAGGGAAAGGCAACAGCTGTAACCCCTTACTGGTACAGATGCCAGGTGCATCTGTGCTCCCAGCTACATCCTCGGATCACACACATCCGCACCTCCCTGCCCAGCCTCCTCTTTTAATCATCCAGTCCCCACTCAGCTGCCATCAGAGCATCCTTGCATTGTCTGGTGGGAATTGCTTTTCCCCCTCTAACCGAGCAGAGATACCAACAGACTGCAAAAATCCAGATACTGTGATGCTCAGGGCATGGTGTCGTCAGATACTTTGGGAGTTAAAGCCTTTTAAGGAGCTTGGTCTCAGTTTCACCAAAACTAAGAAGATTATAGGGCTAGTGACTACTGTCAAAAGAGAGGTTTCAACAAGTACAGAACATGAATGCTCCTGTAAGCAAATACTTTAAGTGTAGGTCACATATTCAGCAGTTCAGTCTGTCTGTCTCAAATTCCATAACCTACCATTTAGATTCAACTACAGACAGTATTTTAAATTGTGTTTCTATGGCAGTGAAACCTCTTTGCATGCTTGATGGTTGTCAGACCTATTTTCTTCGCAGTGCAACTGCAAAATATTGTTGTTGACTGTTCTGAGAGTATGTTAACACCTCAGAGACATGGAGAATGATAAAAGCAGGGAAATTCCTCTCTCCCAGCATCCCTCTCACTTCCTTTTTTTTTTCTTCTTTTTTTTCCCTCCCCAGGAGCAGCTGGGTAAAACTCTGGTAGGTCCCACTTTGTCTGGGCTGCCTGTATTGTAACTTTTCTCCCAGCCCATTAAATCTGGGGGGGTGAAATGATTGAGAACAGCCCTCTAGAGGAGGATTGGGGGATATTGGTGGACAAAAAATAGGAAATGACCCAGCAGTGTGCACTTACAGCCCAGAAAGTCAGCTGTATCCTGGGCTGCATCAAAAGCAGTGACCAGCTGGTCGAAGAGGTGTTTCTCCCCATCTACTCTGCTCTCGTGAGACCCCACCTTGAGTACAGCGTTCAGCTCTGGGGTCCCCAGCACAAGAAGGACATGGACCTGTTGAATTGAGTCCAGGGATGGGGTATGAATTTGGTCAGAGGGCCGAAGCACCTCTCCTACTCAGACAGACTGAGAGATTTGGGGTTGTTTCAGCCCAACAGAGAAGAGAAAGATCTGGGGAGACCTTATTGTGACCTTTCAATACTTAAAGAGAGCTTACAAGAAAGATGGAAAGAGGCTTTATATCAAGGCCAGTAGTGACAGGATCAGATGTAAGAGTTTTAAACTGAAAGAAGGTAGATTTAGATTGGACATAAGAAGGAAATTGCTTACATCAAGGGTGGTGAGGCCCTGGCACAGGTTGTCCAGAGAAGCGGTGGCTGCCCCTGGATCCCTGGAAGTGTTCAAGGCCAGGTTGGATGGGGCGTGGAGCAACCTGGTCTAGTGAAAGGTGTCCCTGCCCATGGCGGGGGGGTTGGATTAGGTGACCTTTAAAGGTCCTTTCCAACCCAAACCCTTCTGTGGTTCTGTTTCTATGGAATCTGCTGCTTACCTGAGAGATAGATGTTGTCTCCAGCGCTGACCACGCTGAAAAACTCTCGATCATAGAAGGGCAGGCTGGCCAACGGGTACCACTTGTTGTTTTGAGGATTTAAGCAAGTGACTGCTGTTAAAGCACGTTGGTTCATGCCAATCATCTGGCGACCCCCAACTAAGACTATTACCTCCGCTACTCCTAGGATTCAAGTAAGAAAAATAGTATTATAAAAAAGTGGCATCTCTCAACCAGGCAGGAACCCATCCAAAAATACTCATCAGTCAGGGAAATTTTAATGTATCGTATATAAATCTGTTTTAGAGTCTGCAATCAAACCACAAAGGGTGAGAAAAAACAGGAATGTGTGTGTAGGGGGAGCAGTGGGTGAGGAATGACACTATGAACACTCTTGGGAGAACTAGGGAGGGAGAATGCCATCTGGGCAGAACTTGGGGGGAAAGAATTAAAAAGGCAGTTCCATGAAAAGATGTCCATTCATTTCAACAGTCTTTGAGTGAGACCTGCAGGTAGCAAATTTCTCTTCCATTGAAGAAAATGGGCATTTTGTCAAGGATTGTGATAGCTTTGGAGCTTGGTCATTATCCAGAAAAAGCATGTTTAGACTTTAAACTAAAGAAAGCTTTCTCACATTAAAAGCTAATGTCTGCAGAAAGTTAAGCTATGGTTACGGATCTTCATCCTGATATTCTTTCTGCATGCACTCTATTAATATATAATTTTCTGGTGGGTTATTTTTTGGTGTTGTCTTTCTTTTTTTTTTTTTTTCTTTTCCTAGAGGAAGCAGATTTTCAAGACCTAGATAACATGTGCTCAAATCACAGTTCATGGTCTTGGTCTACCAGGTGCTAGGAAACGAAGGAGATGGCCCCTGCCTTAATATAGTTATTAAATGAGCTTTATCTGGGCTTGAACAGCTTCCCCAAGCCCATAACATGCAAGGTGTCCAGCAAGCCAAACTGTCTGTTCATGCAAAACTTTCAAGTCCACATCTCAGGTTTTATTTCCACTTCACAGCCAAAGCTGCGTCATATTTGATCTCTGTGTTACTCCAAACTCCTCTCCAGACTCATTCCCACAGAGATGGGTCACAGTGTAACCCTGGGATTTTTCCTGGCTCCATCCAAGAGTCAAGTACTGGGGATAGTTTGGCTTGGCATTTAGCTGAAGTGTTAAAAACCCTTTTGCAGCAATTGGAAGCCCCTGCGCAATGTGTTGCCAGGAGAGGTAGGCTCAGAAGCTGGACCAGGAGGCCACAAGCTGGAAGGAATCACCATTTCAGGAGCTGTCTCCTGACTGGAGCCATTGCTGTGATGTGTCACAGTTCCCAGCCCAGAGACAAGTGCCCACAGGTGCGGGGCAGGACCCAGACTGCCAGCGAGAGGGATTAGAGCAGCAGCGGAGAGAAATGCGTCTGCAGAGTAATGGATTATTGTCATTCTTCATTAGCATTTTAAAAAAATATACTTCTGTCATTCAAGCAAGGTTACTCTCTTAGAAGTTATTAAGATAAAGTGCTGTATGGTTTTAAATAAATATTTCTCAGTAACAAGAGATCATTATTTTTGCGCCATACCAGAAAATCTAATCACCTGTGCAAGACATAACTTGATTATAATCAATGACCTCGAGAGGGCATGTGACACACAGCAGCGAGTCCACAAAGGGTGTTTAGAAATCCTTTGTGCCTCTATGAATGCTGGTGATATGCAAAATAACATGATTCTATATAATTAGACTCTGACCTAAAAAACTATAATCACCCTCCTTTACCCTGAGAGAATCACTTTTCCCTCATCAACAAGCTTCTGGAAATGGATCACATTACACCTACAATTTTATATACATAAAATAAGCACTTTTCAAAAATCCCTTCAAACATCACACCATTAGTCGTCTTCAGTGAAAGACTTTTTAGGGTAGATTGTTATTGAAAGTCCTCTACACTTCGTCCTTCTGAAAGGTGCCTTGATGAGGCAGTCTCCCGAAGCTGCAAATGCCGTGGTTTGATATGCCATCTCCGTGCCACATTAGCATCAGTGGCAGTGACAGAAAGTTTTGTCTGGCTTTCTGTTGTACTTATGGGAGGCAGAAGTACAGGCAGCATGTTAAAACAATTCACCTGCTTCATCAGACTCCTTCTTGGATGCTGTTCTCCTACATGGTATTTGCACTCTCTGTTCAGTGAATATTTAGGATATTTTTTACATCTTAGGATATATCTTACATGATATGGGCTCAGCTGGCAAGGTGGCCACTTAGGGTTTTTCCATGCATTTTTCCAAAAAGGAAAAATGGGTGTGAAATTTCTTAAAAAGACTCAGTTCTTCACAGCTGCTGGGTTTTTGAAAGGGAATATGTTATGTGTGATCCATTTGTTCTGGAGGCATTAAACAGTCTGAGCTGGTACTCATCAGTATAAAAATAGTGTATTTACACCAGGCTCACCATATAAAAATATTGTATTTACAAAGGGCTGTGAAAGTGAAGGTGTTTGATGAATATTAGACAGATCCTCCCCACAAGAGGCTCCATGGCAAAGAATCAAATTATTCACCTATTTCTGCGGGTAGAGAAACTGAGGCAAAGAGGGCAAGGGGCTCACTTTCAGGACAATGGAGGAATGTTACAGTCTCTGACAAAGATAGTAATTCCTCAAATTTAGGTTCCTTTTAAATCACATTTTAGGAGCATATATCCAAACATCCATGTCCACCCATGGGTAGAGGCTCCTAAATTCTGAAGGAAAGTAACAATGGAAAATTGAGATCGAAATATCACCAGGTTCTGGGAAGAAGCCAAGAGAAGGAGCCAAGAGAAGGAGCCAAGGTCTGGGCCCTGTTCCGGGGCATGTCCAGGAAATGTGGAACCAGGGTGCTGGTGTTGTTGAAGGACGTTTTGCTTTACCTGCAGAGAGCCTGGGCCGGGTCCTCGGCGTCTGCATCTCCTGGCGGGCATGTGGCAGCATGTGATAACGTTTGGCTTCATTCACCAGATCCCGGCAAGCCTCCGAAGACTTTATCAACTCCTCATTGTCAACAACATTCAGCAGATAGCTGGGATGGATGAAGGGGAGCCGCACCACTGCCAGCAGCTCTGCGGCATACTGTGAGGGAGCAGAAATAATAACACGTGCAGCCTTCATATCAGAGTTCAGCCACTTGGCATCTCCACCTCCTTGCCTGTAAACCATCCCCTGTCATCCAGCCTGGAAAGACAATTGTCATGGATGCTGCATACAAACCCTGCCTAGTGAATGGGTGGGACAGAGACAATGCAGCCCTCAGAGCTCCCTGGCCCAGGCTGGGTTTGGTCCCAGAGACTAAAAATAATGTTCAAAAGGTGGTAACTCCTGTTATATAGCACTGTATGGAGGAATTTTTGGAAATAAAAGCTCATTCTGAACTCAGGCTGAATGGAACACCTTGTGCAGCAGAGACATGGAGTAAGCATTTGAGTTATCTGAATTAACCTTGAAATGTGAGTGTGGTTGTTGCACTGTAATAAAATCCCCAAACACGTCTTTTCTGGCACTATAAATGTGAAACAGAAGTCAGTAAAGAGGGTAGATTTCAACAACTGTTGTAGAGCCTGAATGATGTCAACCAATTGCTAAAAGTCTTTCAATTAGTAGAGTTTATTTGTTGGTGAAACAAATTATGTAGCTCTAGTTTTTAGGGAAGTCTGACTCCAGAGGGTGCTATAGAAATACTTACAGTAAGCTTCATCTTCTAAACAAATACATTAAACCTCAGAGAGTAAAGGACACCTGAGCAAATGAAGCCGTCTGTCACCAAACATAGCTTAAAGGAGAACAAAACCCCAAGAGAGAAAACTGCAGTTGAAAAAGCAGGAGTCCATCCCCAGATTATTCTTTTTATATATAGCTGGGTATATCACAACACTGCAGGAGAGTAGAGTGAAAAGCAGAGCAATGGGAAAACATGGAACTCCAGAAGCAAGGCACACAAACAGGATGCAAACTAAGGGTGAGCAGCAAGAATAGATAATCATCTGTTGCAATAAATATTCATACAGCGGCAGCATCCAAAGATCCCAACTGGGATTGAGGCCAGGATGCAAATAAATATTCCTGAGGTCCTTGCTGGTCCCAAGAAACACTGGGCACCAGCAGCATCTGCTGGCCTGCAGATGCCTCTGGTCTTCCAGAAGCCACTTGGCTCTTACTTTCTTTTTCAGCAGCATGCCTGTCCCTGCAGTGCGTGAGAGCCAAGTCACAGCAGGAATAGGAGCAGGGGCAGGAGCAGGAATGGGAATGGGGGAGGGGCACAGTAAGAAGGAAGGGCAGGGATGTGGCCTGAACTGGGTAATGGGCTGGCCAAGCAGGTGGAGGATGCAGTGACAACTGCGAGCGCTTCCAGGGCTTCCCCTTTCCCCATCCAAACTGAAGAAGCAGGTTTAATTTAGAAGGAAAACAAAGGATGTCTCCTCCATATTCACACTGGTCTCCTATTGGAGAGCCACATCAGCATGGTGCAAGCTCTGCCAAAGCAAAAATGCAACAACCTGTGGGGAGCCGAGCACCTCAGGTGCCTGCAGATCTGTGGCCCCAAGGAGATGAAAGGTCTTAGGCTGACTCCCAGTCCCCAGCTTATCATCTCTCCTCCAGACTGGAGCTGACAATTTTAGGTACAGCCTACAGACTTGAAGCCTGGCCACTCTGCAATTGTTTGGGAATAAAAAAGTTGTTTGGTGATGCAAAAGGGATGGAAAAGTGGCAGTGCTTCTCTTCTGGGAAAAAAAAACCACCTCCATGAGCAGTACATTCCTGACTCCTTGCTATTATCTCTAGTGTGGCACAGAGCCGAGTAGGGCTTGAGATCACTTCATCAACCTCAAAACATAAAAGAAGACACTCCTCCCTTGCTGAAATCCATTTCTGAGGTGCTTTCTAGGAGATTCAACGGCTGCTCCTTCCCTGGAGTCACAAATGTCAGGCACTTGGCTGCAGATATCTTAATGTCATTACCTTGTAAGAGAGGAAGCAGCGGACATATGGAAGTGGGTGGCAAAGCTCTGACTTCAGGAAGTGCTTTTTTTAAGAAGGTTGGAGGCGTTTAACCTTACACGGGAGCCAAGACGAAACGTGGCGTCGGGACAGGGGAATAATGCAGAGAGAAGGTACACTGGGGATGAGCGAGACAATCCCACGGGGGAGGTTAATTCCCACTACAGGCTGCTCAGGAGCAGTACAGGTTGCTAAAGGGCAGTTTAAATAAAGTTGTAAAACATATGGAGTGTACAGAGGAGCCAGCACCTTCCCTTGGTGTGGTGGGACACGCCAGAGCTGCCCCTGACACTCCCGAGGCTGGTCTGCACTGGAAGCAGCCACAACACAAAGCAGTGGCAAACACCAGCACAAACAAGTGTGCCACTACATGGGGACATGGCGTTTCACTAGCCACTATGTCCAAGAGCTGACTGGAATTAGCATTGTGAGAACAGCTCCTTTCCGTCAGGGGTGGGACAATTCCCACGGGCCCAGTGGAGTTACCGCCTCCATTTCCTACCTTTCCCTGAACAAATGGGGCAGCACTGCTCCCTGAGCACAGCGAGCTCTCCCTCTCGCTCGCCCACCTCGCTTTAATTAGATAAGTGAGAAAATGTGATTCTGTTTCTCTCCTGGATTCCCCCCCTCCTTTCTCTCCTCTTTTGTCTGAGCTCGTGGCTTATTTTGAAGGGGAATAATAATTAGAACATGTTGCTCCCTTTCATCAACTTGAAAGTTCATGTCACATATCAAAACCGATGTCACTTTTCACTCTTATTCTTCCCTTTGCTCAAACAGCTACAGAAAGCTGTCTCTGTGTGTGTGTGTGTGTGTGCACGACCACACGCAGTCACGACTCGGGCTTGGTGCTGAGAGCATTAAGGGTTCATAGAATTGCGGTGTTTTTCACCAAGGGATTTAAGGAGTACGAACCATGGCAGCGTCTCCACAAGACAGGAGAAGCTTTTATAAAGCAACCTCTTTTTGCACCAGCTCTTTTAAGCACTATAGTCAAGGGCGAATTTCATTTAGCCTCACTGATTTAAGAATATTCAAGTGATTTAGGCAATCAGCAGTCTTTTTCTTTTGGATTCTCCCTTATGAAGACTTCCCAGCTCTGTTAGCTATGATTGTACTAAATATCCTGTTACTATTATCCTTTTCATTTAAGACTGGAATAAGCACCATAAAGCATTTCAACCTCCTTACCATCTGTTATTTGCTCTCCATTCTCTCTTGTCTTTCCGTTGTGCCTTATACAGCTATGAAACATCTACTGCATCTACTGATGTTACCAGTTATCACTAAAGCAGCACAGTGCCTGCACAGGGCACATTGCCAAATTCATCCACCTCGGGTCCCTGGAGTTGTGGTTTGTGCCTGTAACCCTAGGGATGTTTTCTTCTCCCTGCTTGGCTGCAGGTGCTGGCTGGACAAGTAGAAATATTTCTCAGGTCTTTGTTGGGAATCACTTATGACTACTCTACTGCCTGCATCACATGCAGGGTGAAGGAGAGAATATCAATACCCCTTCTGGGCCTAAAATTAGGAGTTACCAACTCATAAACATGGGAGACCATCCCTCAGCTCCTTGCGAATGGACACCATTATGCAAAAAATCTAAATATTTATTGTTTAAAATGCTAGGAAAGTTTTTGAACACCATCAGGACTGTTTTATTTCAGGAGATGTGAACTTCAGCATTGCTCCTGTTGGGTGAAGGGAGCTGCTCATGTTTTGTACTAGCAGAAAATTTCATCCATAAACTCCCTGCTGAGTGGTGATGCTGCCAGATACCCCGTGCATGGCCAGGGTAATTCTGCAGAGGCTGGGGCATGGCTGCCACGTGAGCAAAGTCTTTGTGGACAGTCACTGGGGACACAGGAGAGCAGGGACTTCTGAGAGACACTATCTGTCCTTCTTCGAGGCACGTATTTCAGTGATTTTTCACAGATTTCAGTGGCTGAACAGAAAGTAGGATCTTCCACCAGCCTGCAATCACAAGTGTGTTTCATATAAAACAGGGAGAGAAAAATCTGAAGAGATCTTATCTTTCTCTAATTACCTAAACATTTTTTAGGAGAGATTCAGCTCTAGATTTAGACACCTAAATGGGTTCATACAAGCCAAGTATTTACTTGTCAGCCAGACATGTGTAAACTCATGTTATAATTAAGAGAGATTTAGTCAACACACTTAACAGTCCCCAGAGCAATGTGAGCTGAGAGGATGCGTTGAGCATTAGGGGAAGCAGAGAATATCAATGTCCCCTTCTGAGCCAGAACTGTGAGCCATCAGCTCCTGGGAAATGGAGTGTGTTCCTCAGACCATGCCTCAGACCATGGCACACTAAGATGTCTACAACCATGTGTCAATCCAAACAGGAGGGCAATTAATTCTACCCTCTGACGGGAATTTTTGTGTCCATTTGTCCTGGGTGTGCTCAGAAGGTTGTGATCATGCTACGTGTTACCATTGGGCCAGTGTAGACTCAGAGGAACATGTGATCAATATGACCAGCTATACCTTGAAGCGGACCCCTTCAAGCCTTTCCCTGATAATCTGTTCACACACAAGTTACTCCCATCTCTTTAGGCAGGCCAGTGCTTTAGCAAATGAGACTACAAAAGCCTCTAATGCTTTTTTTAATTCCTGACTGGTAGTTTGAGTAAGAACATCTACTTTGCTAAACTTCTTATGACATTTCTTCTCCTACTGATTACATCAGTATTATGAATGCTTGCTTGCAAGTGGGCTTTGTTCTGGCATCTTCACAGTCTCAGTTACAAAACCCACTTCACGATCACGTTAAAAATAATCTTTTTATTCTCAAATCTCTAATCCAGTAAAATCCTCACAAGTATTCTCCAAAAGGACTCTCATTGTACTACTGCACAAACTTAGGCTACAACAGTATACAGTTAGGTTTTAAAGGAAGTGTCTCTACTGCTACAGAGCCATATTTCCTGCTCCTTAAATGCTCCACTGGAAAGCTCTCAAGATTTTTAACATTTTTGAAGTAATGTCCAAAGAGGTCAAAATAATGTTTCCCTTATGTCTTATAATTCATGTGTCTCTCTAGCTTACTGTTCTCCCTACAAAGGCCCCTTTGTACTTTCTGCCTAAAGAAACAGGCTTCAGCTAGAAATACAAATACAGAAAGTCGATTACCCACATTAGGATAGGGTTTTGCTCCAATAAACTGCTGTTTCAGCCCTTTATGCATAATTGCAATAGTTTCAAAAACATTATGAAGTAGGAATATATTTGATTTGCATTGAAGGAGATTTATGTTGTCTCATAGGAACCTTGGGTTCAAACTCGCCTCATGTCGTGCACCATCCCAGTGTGACAGCAAGAACCTCCTTGGGTGGAGGAAGCCATCAGGGGCAGATCTGAAGTAGAACCAGTTCCCCACTGCATTAGACTCCTTCAAATGAGAACAGGACACGCTAATTAAAAAACACCTGGCTGTGGCCAGCTAACAAACTGCCCAGTGACCCGTGCCGATGGTGACAGCTGGAGATGCGGCATAGTGGCCATGCAAGCTGGCACGCTGGAAAGGTGACATGAGTGGTCCCTCCCTACCACCATCTCCAGCCCGGTCAGGCTTACCCAACCTGATATTCAAAATATTGCTGTCTCCGAGTTTACAAATGCAAGCCCAACAGGGAACTGGCTGGTTTGGGGAAGCCAAAGCTGTTGGTGCCCTGCTTTGTCATTCTCAGAAATAAGCCTTTTTTGGCTAGATTTTCCCAGTGCTGCCCTGCTACTTGGTAATGAGGGGACTTGCTTTGATATAGCTAACCCCTGGGTATTACAAAGATACACTGTGTTTCCAGTAAACTCCTGCACATTCCTACACCCAAGGTCATATCCAAGCCCAACTAAGCTTTGTGCTGCGCTTGGAGTACCTACTAATCACCCTCATTGACTTCTTGGAATTGCAGTGCTGCCTTCAGATTAAACCCAAAGGCTTGGTAGCATGTCAGCCGACAGCCTCCTAATATCATGAGATAAACATGTGGCAGAAAATCTGGTTTGCAGGCACTGGGTTCAGCTGGTGGCTCGGTGGCAGGATGCCACGTGCATAAATCTCATGCCCAGTAAGAAGGAAAGAGCAGCCCCTCTGTCTTCCTGCAATCAGGTTTCAATGTGACATCTTTATGGCAGCACAGCTGACTAAACACTGTAATGTCACCAGCGAGCGGCTGTCCTGTTCTCTGAGCTGTTTGCAAAGCAGCTCTCGGGTCGGTATTTCCAGCAGTAATATGATGAGTGGCTTTTAAATGCACAGGAAGATAAATCATTGATCCGTCATACTTGGAATTTGCCTGATACTACGGATTAAAAAAAGCCTCACTCTTACCACGCATTCTCTAGGTTGCTGACTAAACTCTATGAAATAAACCCTCGAAGTTCCCCCAAGGGGTACCAGGGGTAAGTGGTGTTTTTTTGCTTATGGGCCGTCACCTATTCAAACACAGCAAACAATGCACCTCAAAAGCACATTGCCAACAACAAAACAGCTGCAGCTTCTCAGGTGCTTCATAGAACCAAGTAAACTCCTCATGCTTCCATCCCTACAACACACTGGCACATGAATCCATGTGCCATAACTCTCAAAAATGCTTCTTGACTATAATATAAAATGATTTTGTTCCTGGAGGTTGGTCCTGAATGCTGGGGCCACATGCAGCACAAGGCAAGGGAGCACTTGTGAGGAGCTGCTTGTGGATGTGGGTCTTTGTAAGGCCGTTGCTTCAGCAACAGTGAAGAAAGATTTTGTAAAAAACAGGAAAATGTGTTGGAAAAGCCACGAATGAAGAGACTGAGCAGGCTGAGAGACAAGGGAGCTCCTCAAACCAATTAAAACTTCAGAGAAATAATTCTGTAGATTTTTTGTCAAGGGTATCTCTTTAAAAAAACTTAAAAGTTTAGTAGAGAGGGAATTTCAGGAACTGCTAATGTCACCTGCATCCTCTTTATATTTAATGCAGTTTCTTCCTCCAATATATAGCTAAGGGCATGTTCCTGCACTGATTCCATTCGTGCTGCTGCCTTTTCTTCTCCCTCTGTAAGCCCGTATGGGAGCTGAGTGTCTGCAAAAGCTTCATTCAAATTGTAGCTCTTTGAGCAGCCCATCCCCGGGAAATCACAGGGGTTACCGCTCATCCCTTGCGTTTTTCACTTTCAGAGAAATTGAAGCTTCTTGTACTTTCATTATGGCATCTTTCTGCATTTGTCAGCTCTTCCCACAAATGGATTTCAAAGCAGCAGGGTAGTGTGGGCTTTTCAAAGAAGCCTAATTGAACTGTTACAGAGTGTTAGTGCCTAATTCACTTAGGCTCCCTTGGAAGGGGAGCCTTTCTCATATTTATTCCATCACTCTTTCCTGAAACTTTATGCCCTTGAATACATGATAGATCAATTAATTTCTTATTATGATGAGCTAAGTAATTTGTACATGCTGGTATTGGGTATCAGCTTCTATCATTACCTCCTTGTCATCGCAGAGCAGAGCTGGAATTGTCATTGTTACCTGTCAGATTCTCTATTTTCCTGAAGCAAACTGCTCTTCTGCATGGAGGCTCTTTAAAATGTGCCTGAGAAATACGGGATCTTCCATGTGCTCTCTCACAGTCACCAACACTTTCTCCTCTGTAGCATCTCGCCTTCAAACTGCCACTCTCTGTCACTGCCAAAATATAGCTCATGGGCATTCGTAGCTTTTTTGACATAAATCCTCTTCTCTTTCTCTCCATCACTTTTCCTTACCCTCGCTGACAGACACAGGGCTTACAGGTGGGCTTTGTGTTTGCTTAGTGTTAGACTAATTTGCTTAGTGTTAGACTAATTTGCCAAGTCTCAAATTCATCCCAGTGGTTCTTACTGTTGTTATTCCCATGCATCCTTCCAGGCAACTTTCCTCCTTGGGGCTTCAAACACTTGTAGACATTTATCCCTCTTTAGCTGTCATTAGGCCAAGTCATGCATATTCACATCTTTTAATCTTTTTTTTTCTCACATCAGTTCCTTCAGTCTTTTAATCATTTGTGTTGCTCTTCTCTAAATTACCTCAAATTTGTCTACGCATCTCTGGTTCTCAGACACCATGAAGATGCTGTTTAGATAAATCTGCCTCTGAGGACTCAAGTTCATAAAAAGATTGCTAATGCCTTTATGGTGGAGACATTTTGTATTGCTGCTGGACATCATGATTTTAAAGGTTTGGAAGAAGGGCACATGATGATATCCTTACAGAGTGCAACAAAAGGTGGCTGTCATTCAGCTGAGCTTCTTGTCCTTCATTCATCACTGCAGTATCTGCCTCTCTTCTAGCCCTTCTCTGTGCAACTTGTTGAAATATTTGCCCTCTCCTCATGTCTTGTCCCTCCTCAGGGTGAGAGGGAAGCTTCATGCAATGGTGACTCTTGTTTTCCCAGCCTTTCTGTCATTAATAAACATGGTAGCATGTTTTTTTATTTCAGAGAAAACATACAAATTTGGACTTGGAAGAGAAAGTGGGAATGTTTCCAGTGAGCTTTGGTATGTCTATGGTTTGGACAGGCAGCAAATTGCTACACATCCATTAACTTCCCATCTTTCCCATCCCATGTGGACGCTGGGCATGACTGCAGCTCCGAGCAGCTTTGGCAGTCATCAGTGCCCGTGGACAGTATGGCTCATTATCCACTGGATCCTCCCAACAGCCCTCATGGGAGGCATCACTTCCCTCCAGCTTACAGGGTAAGAAATGGGGGCAAAAAGGTGAAACAACCTGCCCAAGGCCATGCAGAGAGCTGGGGGATGTGCTCAGGTGAAGACTTCGTGGGGTCTGGCAGAAATCTTTCCTTGTTCGGGCAGCTCAGACCGTGCTGGTTTCACACAGCAAAGCCTCCATTATACAATATATTTTTTGCATGAGTTCGCTGGAGTTGTAATAAGCTAATCAAGGGGATAACTGTGAGGATAAACCCTACAATCTTGTCCATCAGTCAGGAAGAGAAATAAATATGACAAAAGAGCAGATTCAGCTTTCCCAGATATGTCAGTCAGGTGCAGGCTCTGCTCTCAGTGACAGCAATCAGAAGGACTCCTACAACCAGTGCTCTGTGTTCTCTGGCACAGGAAATCACCTACTAGTCCTGACCTCACCTCACAGGCTGCTTCTTCTGGTCACACCAGTTTTAAATTGCACTACCAGCAGCACTAAACCATATGAGCTGGGGCACTGCTCCAATGCACTAGGGGGATACAATTATTTACCAAATCCTAGTTTAACATGTCACTCTCTGAACTGCCTCTTTGTCTTATGCAGATGATCAGCAACCCTTAAAGCACTGCTATTCTCTCTTTGTAACAAGGCTCAGGTGCTGTCTTTTGTAATGCCACAGAGCACTTTTATGAGCACTGTTCATATGAGCACAATGTGCACAATTAAACATGAGCCAGAGCACAGCTTTTCAACTTGCCTTCCAAGAAAATCCTGCTTCCTTCCCTGTCACTGCCCTCCAGCCTGGTGGGAAAGAATTAACAAAAGCAGAAACAGTCAGACATCTGAAGAAAAGCTTTTAGAAAGGCAGAGAAGAGTAGGTAGACGGCAAACACCACCCTTCCAGGAGAACAGGAGGCTCTGTTGAAAATCTCCTTCCCAGAGGCTTTCAGCAGGGGATCGGGCAGGAGGGGAGGCAGTGATGGCTAAGTTGTTGTAAGAGCACGGCATGAGCCTGCCGTGGGGGAACACAAGTGGTGAGATTTACTGTCCCCAGGCACTGCAGAGTGACACAAAGCCATTACAGCACAAGGAGTTCTGGAGGGCTGCAGCTGCCCTGGGGGCAGAGGATGCTGATTCAGAGAGAAGCTCCTCTGCGGGGATGTCTCTGCTGAGAGAGCCCCTGCCAGGCTTTGCCAGGGAAGATGGACATGCAGGTGAAATGAAGAGCGCAGCCTTTTCCCTGTTCGTGCCAGACCTCCACCTTTGGGAGAATCACCAATGCAGGACTTGGAAGAAGCTGCCAAAGAGGCATTTTAGTTACCTGCTGTTGGAGCTATTGAAAATAAAAACGTGACAATAGAGCCTGAACTGTCAAGGTAAAGGGAGATGGGGAGACCATGAAGAAAGTGGAGCTCTGGAAATCCATGCCCTGAAGGATTTAACTGCCAGCACTACCTCTGGGAGAGAGAAAACCAGACCGCGTCACCTGAGGAGTGCAGTAGAGTTGGAGTGATGTCTTGGGACTGCTGCAATTCATGGCATCCATCAACCCTCCCAAGACACCCCAACAGTCCTGGTGTCCTCCACCTCGAAGAGTCTAAAGGCAGCTCATAGAATCTATCTCCGAACTGTGAATAAAATAAAAAATATCCATGCACAGCTCCTGCAGGAAGGTGCATCCTGTGTTCAGTATTGCCACGGTTGCCCAGTTCTCCAAAGCTCTGAGCAGCCTGTGCATCTCACAGGAGCTTGGGCAGTTCTGGGCATGGTGGGCTGTGCTGCACACCATGCACAAATTTTTATTCATCATCATCTCCATTAGAAATAAGATTATTTAGGTCTATCTTCCCTCTTATCCACCATGGAAGCTATTTGTTCCCTGGCTCTGAAAACGCAGAAGTCATTATTGTAAAGATGGTACTTTTCATGGTAAGTGTGAACTCCTACTTTTAAAAAATAACTACCTATTTAACTAAGAGCTTTATAATAGATCAAGCAGTGCACAGAGGACTAAGAAAAGTGAGAGCTACTATTTAAATGAACTAGCTTAGTGGTAGGATTGGGCAGGAAAATAGTTTCTTCTTGGTATCTTTAATAGTAATTTATTCAAACTCCTTATCTCTGAATAAATACAAATTAAAAATTAAAAGCTCCTGTAAAGCAATGCATGAAACCAAAACACCACAGAGAAATTTGGAGAAGCAAATAAAACTGCCATCATAAACTACAAAAGCACTGCAGAACCAGGACAGAGGGGAAGGAAACTTGGGAATTAAAAAAAACCAGAAAAGCAACTCAACTGTAGCACGAAAGGAAGAGAGATGGGATGGCGGTGGTGGCAGCAAGAAAAACCACCACTTAAAAAAACAAATTCCCAACATTGCCTCAGCAGGATGCAGAAGGAAACATTTAAAACCACAATTTTGAGAACATAACCCAGACCGTCTGATGAGTGACACCTTCTGTTGGCACCAGGCAAACAGGCTTCTGCCACAGGGTTCCCGAACTCCAGCCCATGGGAATAGTCCCTGAGGTTATGTTAAGTTCAGAGTGGCACAGAGCCATCAAACTTCAAGCATTCAGGGAAACACTCTGTAAAACACTGTGTTTTTCAAGGCCAGCGAGAGCCAGAAAGGGGTGCATTTCAGTAACTCCATGGTACTGTGTGAATGTTTTAGGCAATAATAACATTGGGCAATGCTAAATGGCACCGCTGGCACATGGAGGAGGTGGTTGGAGTGTGCGGCAGGTCCCCAGCACAGGACTGTCCTCCTGGGCACACAGGGCAGGAGCGAGGCCCGGGGGGCTGCAGGCTCTGGCAGGGGCCAGGGGCTCAGCTGCTGGAGCAGCACAGGCAGCAAGGCTTGGCCTGGCATGCAGTACCCCTCTGTCCTTAATGCCCTTATCCAGCAGCCTGGGGAGAGAAGGAATTCCTATTTCTCCCACTTTAGAGGCGAGGTGTGGATGTGCGGCTGCTCTGGATCACATCCAATGACACATTTAACATCCCACTGCACATTTAGGTGCTTGAATTCACATTTCAGTCAAGAAGGTACAGACTGTCATGGTGTGGGACGGCATCAGCAACATGGCCAAGCACCTCCCTGAGATCCAGTCTGGTCCACAAGCAACTGTCCACCTTAAAACAGCCAAAGCTGTGACTGGGGGTCCACAGAAACAACTCTGGTCTCCGAAGAAGGGGAAAACAACCTTCCCCTTACGGGGTGTGTGCAGAGAACTGGCCTCCAAATTGAGAGGTTTGGGGTTCAGACCACAGAGTTGACTCAAGGCAAGTAGCAGGTTTTTAGATATCACCAGGGATGACTTCAGGTCCCAAGGACAATCACGAGCCTCCAAACAGTCATTGCTTTTAGCATTATCTGGAGACAGCACCAGGCAAAGTTACAGACTCAGCTTCTTTAGACAAGAGCAGATGCATAGCTCATATGGTTGAGGAAAGGCTAGCTCTAATAAATATATAAAACCCAAGGGATTATCTAAGCAGCCAATAAAGATACAGAATCTTTATTTTATGAACTAGAGTTATACTCATTCAGTATGTGGCATCAAAAGAAATACAGACTTTCTGAAAGATTTTTTATTTCCTGCTGTTACTAAAATGCATCCCCTTAAAGCAGCATCTCACACAACTGTAATTCTTCTCAATTTATCTCTGACTGAGCCTGCAGTCAACAACTGTAGGCCCCATCTTTGTACCATGAATGTCACAAATGAGATTTTCATTCTAAATGATCAGATAGAGAGATCAGATTTTGAAATTACATACATTTTGTACATAGCCTGCATTCCCTTTGTCTTTTTTTTAATCTGAACTGCCCATCCCATCTCCCACACACCCGTATGTTTAAAATTGCATGGAGATGGTTTCTATTCTAAAAGAGGCATTCCTGGGAACAGAGCAGAGTGAGCCTGCTGAGATTATTTTTACCTGAGCTCTGATTGCGGCGTCCTTCTTAATCCACTTTATCACTGTTTCATACACCAGCTCCTCTGCTTTGGTGTTCAGGCTGTCATTGGACATGTAGGAAATGAAGTCGTCTTTTGAGATATTAAGGATCTCTTCTTGGTTTGCCACCTCTGGGAAAATTTGCAGGGCATAAGCTTTGGCCATGTTGTATAGTTCAGTGCACTGCATGGCTTCAGCCATGGCTAATATGCCTAAGCAGTTGCTAGCAGTCAGCTGTTTTTCTAAAAATGGTGAAAAACCAAACAAAAAAAAGGCAATTGAGAATTATTAAAAGCAAGATTCACATTTGTTCCGAGATCATAAGTGTCATAGACAAACCTCCAACCCTAATTAATTTCAGAGAGTTAACTAGAAGCAGCACCCTGGGTTATTTGGAATTGGGGTTTAAAGTACAAAAATCAAAGTCTGCCTAACAAGTGAGTTGGAGATGGGAAGAGAAATGCACTTTCTGAGTTTGCTTTTTGTGTAAGGCTCCACAAAGCACTGGGGAAACCTACTGACATAACAGTATCTGGGGCTTCCCAAGGGATGGGAACCCAGCCAACAGACTGCCGCTGCTCCTACCGCCTACAATGTTGCTTTAAGGAACAGCAAAGATGTAAACGCCAGTGCAGACACTTAAGAATAGATGCAAACAGCACTAAGGACATTTCTGAGAATGCTGCAGTCACTTTATGATAATTTTTGCCCTGTTCAGCTACTAAGCTACTTCAAATAAAATAAAAAAAAATCCTCCCCCCTCTTTTTTTTTTTTCAAAGGAACTTTGTTGCTGCTGAATGTGATGACATCCCTTATGCAAAACACAGATTATACTAACGCTTTCTGTTAAACGTTGTGTAGTGGGTTTCAAAGAAAATCATGCACAGAGGAGACAGCATTATCTCCTTCCCAGCAAACAGAAGCAGCAGCACAGTGTGTTGCTTTGCGTTAGAAGTGTGCTACACCATACATTTGACTGTACTTTTTTTCCTTTCCAGCTATTTTGAAGAAAAGCCCACCAATTTTAGACATTTTTAAGAGGAACTCTCAGATTCTTCTCAGCTTTTGTTAACCAAGCCACTACTAATAAGAAGAACACATTCTTTTAAGAGATAGGACTAAAAAAGAAAAAAAGAATAAGAGAGAGACTGCAATAGATCACAAAGGTATCGGTACCAGTGCCAGGCTGCTGTGCTGTCAGAGAAGTCTATCACATTTGGCAGTGCCATATCCTAGTGCACTATGACAGAGCACTGGACAGGAATGTGCAATAGCCCCATATCTCTTCAAACAAAACTCCCATCAGATTGCTTCTGCTGGAAATGCTCAGGGATTCTTCCCTACACCCAGCTTCTGCCTTCATCAGATTGGAAACCTGCACACTATCTATACGTGACTTTTAATAAAATGGGATTATGACCCACCTTTTTCTATTTTTTTTTAAGCCTGATATGAGATTAGGAGTTTTTTGGGTTTGTTTTGCTTTCTTCCCCTCCCAACTCTTCTTATTTTCTTTTACAGATCCAGCAGTCTCAAAACTAGGTTATCTCATTTTGCATCAGTTGATTGTACTGACTCCAAGGAGCCCATTTCCTCAAGCTGACTGCAGTAGCAGCACTGTTTGCTGTCAGTAGATTTTGTACTAAAAGACTGCCCAGAGATGGGTTGTAAACTGATACCTATGAAGCCCAAAGCGACTAATTTTTTTTCTTTATTAAAAAAACAAAACAAAACAAAACAAAAAAACCCAACCCCACAAAACCTCCCTAAAAGACCAAAAACCTCTTCCAGGTTCTTTGCTTCTGTCTGCTGGCACAGTTTCATGGTGTACATACAGCCGGAGGTAAAATAATCATCTAACAGAGCCCAAAACTCTCATCATCTCTTGGCAAACTCTCAAGTCAAAGGCCAATCTGCCACTGTTCCACCTTATCCTCATAGGGTTAATAACGAAGGGAATAATGAATTTTGACTCATTAAGCAGCACATGATGGTAAAGACTTTCAGGAGTCTTTCTCTTCAGCGGACTGGGTCTGCATCTATCAGGAGAGATCTCCATACTGTTTCCAGCTGAGCCTGTGGTGTGGGGTAGAAAAAACACTGCTCACAACTGATTTCTTCTTATCTGGACAGGCTTCTCTAGCTCTAACAACACTGGGTAACTGATGCAGCCTGGTACACTGGTCCAAGCAGGTCCACGCTGGCCCTTGGAGCTTTACTCCCTCCTCTTCCCTGAGAAACCCCTTGGCAGCAGATTCCAATGATGTCCCTGTCTGGTTCAGGAATTATTGTGAGGCCCTGTGGAGAGGGGTCCCAGGGAGATGTGAGATGTGGGATTAGGGGATGTGCAGGAGGCTGGTGACACACTTCTCTGCACTTCACTTCTATGTGATGAGCACTTCAGCAAGGTGGGCACAGCAACATCTGTTTAAGATGAGGGCTGGCATGTGAACTAAAGGGATTCATTGCAGGTGAGCAAGACAGACCTTAGGACAAGTGCTCTAGGAGATATGGAAAATATCTCTCTTATGAACAGAAAAACACCACCTCATCCCTCCGTTTTTCAGTTCTGAGTCAAAATCTGGGGGCAAGACTGATGTCTCTTGACTCCAGGTGTCTGTGGTACAACTCTGCATTCACATTAATATCCCTGCACACCCATAAAGAAGCAATTCCAAGAAGAAATCTGGCAATATTCTGGATTAATCTGGCAATATTTTGGATGACGACTCAGGATGACCAGAACCTTGCCTTACCAACGCCTGTTACTCTTCATGGACTGTAAAGGGAGCGTACATGACTACTTAGACATAGACTTCTACTATATAATACAGCTCATCCCAAATGACTGCAGTCCAGGGGTACTTGTCAATGCTGGCACGACAAAGACAGCGAAGGACCAGTTCTGCTCTGTCTGCTCCTGAGATGTGTTCCTTTGGACACTGGCATGTTTACAATAATTGTTGTTTTGCCACAGTGACACTGGACTTGTAACAACACATTTTTGCGAAGTTTCACCTTGTCTCTGTTCAGAACACAAGTGCTGACTGCTGAGCTATTCCCAATGCTCAAGGACAGTTTATAACAGACTCATGAGAGGACTTTAAGGATATCAGATGTAATCTAGTAGGTTCTCACTGGTTTGAGACAGTGCTGGATAGTGTATTTGTTCCGATATGTGTCACAATAATGGAGATCAGCAGCTGGTATTTTCCACTGTGTTAGATGTGACTTTGGAGCAGGATCCTGTGCAGCATCATCAGGAGACAATCAGCCAGGCAGACTGCTCCAACTGCACTTCTGGGAGTGGGGAGACCTGAGATAAAGCCAGAGATAAACGGTATGCAGGAAGGATTACTCAGTGAGATTGTGGTTACAGTATGATGGAAGCTCAGTGGTGGTTGTAAACCCCCTCTTGTGTGCATTAAGCACTGTATTTTCACTTAGAGATGCTTTCTAGATGATGATTTGGATATTACAAAAATAGCGCAAAATACGTACTTCCTTGTGATGCTCTGTGTACATTCTGATGGGGAACTTGCTCCTCAGATATTCCTACTAGTGTCAAGAAGCATGTGAAGATGGGAGATAGGTGGAAGACTTTTGGATGCATTCATTATATAATGAATTGTCCAAAAAATTTCCCTTCCCTGTGAGAGTCTTCTTCCTTTCTCCTATCTCCAGATATAGTTGAAGTTTACATATAGTTTTCATGAAGTTTATGTATTATAGTTTCTCCAGGGCTGGGCAGTGCAGTTCTCCAGCTGGATCAAAATTCTCCACCTTGGATGAACAAGAAAATTGCCCATAATACTTTCCCTTGAATTCATAAGGACCATAAAGGCCTCTTCTTTCCTCAGGAAAAAGAGGAATGCAGGTCTCCTCACTGGTCCATCATTCAGTTTTTCTCATTGCTCCCTCTAATACACTTTCCAAACATTGATTTTATGCTCTTTGCTCAGGAGACTAAGAAAATTCAGAGCTCCTGCTCTTTCCTATTCCAGTCCACAAAACTACCAGGTTCCACCAGCTTCTTTAGGCTCAAGGATGAATATTTTACTTTATCAGCAGCAGGCTGAAGAACAAACTCAGAATGTTTTCCCTCCTGTGATGGGTGTCCATGCACCATGGGCCGAAACTGTGATACTGGTGAATCACCCGAAACCCAATTCAAGCCGTGATTGTGATGACAGTGTAAAACAAATATGGAGAGAAAGAAGAAAAAAGGCCCAAGTCTTCAGCCGTATGGGTGGAGAAAATACCTATGATATCCTGACCAGTTTGCAAACATTTGCCCAGATATCATACAGTGCCTGCATGAACCTGTCACCATCGTCAGTCAGCACAAAACTGCTGTCATTTCTCACAGACAAAAGCTGAGGAGACAGCATGTGGGGAAGAGAAAGAACGAGGCTACAATTATCCCAGGGAAGATGGTTAAGAAATCTCCCATTGAAATGAAACTAGTTTCCTGACACATTTTCCTGCATCTTTTCACCAGAAAGTGCAAGAAAATTTGGGGTGCCTCTGCCCAAAGCTGCTGAGAGGCCCAGGACAGAGACACAAAAGCTGCTTGGACATTACCAAGTCAGGATCCTCCTGGATCTTCACGGCTGAAAAAGGATGACCTGAAATTCCTCTGAGATTGTGCTGTGCTATGCTGAACAGACTTAATAATCTGGGGCTTTTACTTCTTTGAACTTCCCTACTCTCCCTATTTAGACTCCTGTCATTTAGATGGGAAAGCCTCACTGTTTATACTGGTCAACCCTCCAGAAACTCTGCAGGAAAAAAAACCCTAATTTTTACCATCTTTTTGCTTTGTATACAGCAGAGGTGGCTGAGGTGAAAAATAAAAACACAGCCACAGAGAAGACAAAATGCTTTTCCCTAAACTCTTCAGATGGCAAATGCTCTGCTGTCTCTGTAGCGCAGTCGAGTCACAGCTATAAATAAAAATAAGCAATTACACTCCGTGAATTCTCCAAATGAGAATACAAAGTTCCAGTGACTCTCCATATATCACTGAACTTATAACCAACTCTACTGTTTCATACCATAACATGGTTCACTGAATTAAAATATTAACTATCAGAAAAGAGAACTCTCACACTGATTCAGTGAAATAAATGTATTTTGGTTTTGTGGCTGAATCTTCAGTGATAGCACAACTTAAACACATCCTATGCTTCTGGAAAGGCTGTAAGATCTAATCACTGTAAAAAGCTGGTGAAGGGAAGCTGGGAGCAAGCAATGCCAGAGCCAGAGCCTCATCCAGATTGCACAGTCCACATGGTGGGATTGCAAGGCATAAATTTCACATCACCAGTACCTCCCCCATTTGAGAACAGACTTTGAAATAAGGGGCATATAAAAAGTTGGAAAGGAGAATACAATGCCAAAGATTCTTTACTGATGCCTGCATTGTACCAGCCTAGTCACACCACTCATCTTGCCAGCAGGCTGGCTTAGCAGTGAAAATTAACACAGCAGTAAACTGGACTCATTTGAGGGTTTTTTGTTGTTCATGTTTTTTGAGTGCAACATTTTCTAAAGTCTCATCTTCCACGTTCTGCAATAGTAGATGGCAATTTTAAATGAGAACTGCCCAGGAAGAACCTACAATTCATTTGGGCTTCAGATAGAACAATGTCTCCCACACCAAGATGGGAGTTGAGGAAGCCCAAGAAGAAATCTGATGTCAAAAAAAGGTTATCTGGTACTTATACCTGGGAAGTACATCATATAACATCAATATCAATTTTTTTGTATTAATAAATTTGTGCTAATAATTTTTAAATTATTACTGTCTCATAAACTGATATTACAGCTATGACAGTGAAGGAGTGGCTTGTGGCACAGGCAGGAATTTGAACCACGGTGTTTCAGCTGAGCTCCAGCTGTGGCTCCTCTTCTGCCACGCCAGGCCTGTCTGATTCCAGTTCAGGCCAGTGAAGCGAAGCTGAGCTGGAAATCTTGGACTGTTTTGAAATACTCTCTGCTGGAAAGCCGAGGAAAAGTGAAAGGAGCAGGATGACATGGTGCTCCTGGCAAGAAGAATGGATTTCTCGCGGCCATGAGAGGATGGTCTGAGGCACTGGCAATGATGTTGCTCTGTAGATCCTCACTGAGACAAATGCTCCCTGTGCACATAGGGCACACCAGTTACTACGGGTGGGCACAGCAACTTTTCCTTTCACCCACCTTTGTGATGACATCAGGCTATAGCTCTGTATGCAGTAACAAACCCCATGAACACTCAACCTGGAACACTGGACATGGGAAGAAGGACTTTCTTACAAATGCAAGACAGTTGCAGACATTGCAATGCAGTCCTTAATTTTTTTGCAGATTTGCAGGAGGTTTTCCTCCACTGGAGCCCACCTTCAAACTCTTTTGGTGTTTGGCCAAGCTGGCCTGGTGTAGAACCCAAAAAGCTGTCATAGTTATAAGCAACCTGTGTGTTACAGCCTGGTATCTATGCAGAGATCATCCTCTGGGAAACAAAATGTCATCAAGATTCCAAGTATGGAACAAGATTCAACAAAATAGTTTATACAAGATACGAAAGCCATTGCCACTCAAGCAACAGGCTACACTTCTCTAGACCATTTTACACTGGCCATCATGGCAGCATTGGGAATTCAAATCACAAATCAAATCAATGATGCTTTATTTTACTCTATTTCATCTTGGGTTTCTTCATTATCTTTTAAGACTGGTTCAAAAACAGGTTTATAAACCTTTACACAAGAGCTTAAAACCTCACTAGATGCAGTGATTCTTACCTAGAAATGAAACGCAGACTTTACAGAAAGTATGAAACTGGAACTTGCTGGCAGCTTCCAGTAGGGTTTTTGCATTGGCTGAATCTATGATCAAAGAACCTGTATAAACAAACTCCAGGAGTAACTCCAGGACATCTGCTGTGAGGTTTGACATGGCCAGTTCCAGCTTCTCCCCGCTTCTGCTGCTGTCTCGTGGTGACCTGGTAATAGCAGACAATTAAATTATGGACATTACACCATCCCCATTTTATTGGCATTTATTGATTAGTGAGGGCTAGAAAATCGCTTGCACCTCATTATATTTCTTCATTATTTTTGTTTACGGAACTGAAGAATATGAATTTTAAAATAACTGAACTTAAAAACTTTAACTGGATCTGAAAGAGAAGAGTCTTAAAGCAAGTCTTACGAAAAATCTGTTTATTGCTACTTTGCATTTTCATGCAAAAACAGTTGCAAAAGAAAAGGAAAGGAAAAGAAAGGAAAAAGAAAAAGAAAAATGAATGATTCAACATTAATGAAAATGAAGAACAGGATTAGCTTTCAAAGGGAAACAATACATTTTAACATCTTGGTTAACATCTCATCTTCTGTGCATAATTTAACTGTTAAGGAAAAACCACTCTCCAATTTCAAGAGAAAAGGTCATCTACTTTTTCAAGAATCCAGCACTAGAATAATTTTAGATGTCATGTGCACTTAAGGATACATTTAAAGACCTTTTCATAAAAAGTGGTAATAACAAATACTAATTTCTATTTAGCTTGAACTTCTCAATATGTTATATTAAATTATAGATATGATCAATAGGATATCTATGGTATACAGATGGCCATATAAAATATAATATATGCTTATTCTAAAAATCTATTGTTCCCTTTTAGGCACTAAAAAAAGGAAGCCCTTCATGGCAATTGCTTTGAAAACTGAATACAAGACAAGCTAGACAGACAAAATGGTTAGAGCAAAGAAGGGAGAGGGGGGAAAACAACAACCAGCTCTGCCACAGGAAGCCAGCAGCCATCCTCTAGGAGTTTCATGACTGTGGCCTATGGTTTTTCCTGCATGAAGTGCTGAACAATTTGGGGATCAAAGTATCTCCTGCATTTGAAGTGTGCATTAGTGCTTGTGAAATTATTGGACAAAAAGAAAGTCATACTGAATTAAAGTAAGGGCCCAGTTCTTAATGCATGGCTGATGTGTCTGCAACACTAAAGACAGGTTACACCTGAAAGACAAAAGTGATGATAAATTTGGTAACATCAAGGAGGGGAGGGGAAATCTGTTGGAGTAAGAAAATAAACTCTTTTAATGGTTAGGACCATCCAGCACCTTCTCAAAGAAACATGAGCTTTTTGTCTGTCACTGGACAGTCAACGTCTGCTCGCTCCAATTCTGCTCGAGTACTTGCAAAAGCCATCGCACGAGTGACACAAAACCGGCACATGATGCAGCGTGACAGATAGGGACTGGCCAAAGCATCACTATTCACAGGCAACGCCAGCTTGAAGCGTGAGCAAAAGCTACCATGAGCACTACCAACCTCTCGGGTTCACACAGCTGCCTAGAAAGGTGATAGTCAGACCTCTACTACCGCCACGGAGGAAAAATAAACAACATACGAGGTTCAGTTTTTTTCCCACACGACACCCCAACCACCCACCCCAACAGCACCTAAAGTCATTGGGGGAAATACTTAAAATTTGCAGTGGATGCATTGTCACTGGTCTTCCATTGACCAGCCCTGGTCAAGTCAAGGGCACAGCTTAAATTCATATGAATCTCTGCAGGATCAAAGCTTTAAAGAGGTTTCATTTTCAATGGAGGAGCAGCTAGCAGTCCCTAATTTCATAGTCTTCTCTCAGGTAGTGAACAATGGTGCCTGACAATGTGCCTCAGTTTCCTCCTGTGACTCAGAGTCACAGGTGGAAACTGAGGCACAAGGAGACAAAATCAATTGCCTATGATCACAGAGAGTCAGGAGCAAACCAAGGAATTAAACTCCATTTTTAAAATTCTAAATATTGAACTGTCCCTTTGCATGGCAACACAGGTGGATTAGACCCTATTCCACAAGCAGATGCTAAGAACCCATACTGATCATGACACCCGTTGTACCCCTACAAGCACACAGGTGTGTGCTACCCTGAATCCTTATGCTTATCCCACCACAGTATTCTGTCTGAACTCTTGCATATGGATTCAATTCTGCATCCGAGGCAGAAAACCTCTGGTGGCAATACAGAAGAGTTGCCATTTCCTAGATCCTCAAGAGGATGTCAGGGGTTTTTCCTTTCTCACACTCACACCCCAATAATATGCCCCATATCTGATTTATCTCCAGTTGTACATACATCTGGTGCTGCACTCTGGGCTGTCAAAATGCCTCTTGGTACCGATGCAATTCTCACTGAACTGCTCCCAGAAGTGGTTTGTACCTGACAGTGAGCTCATTTTTGCGTGGGCTGGTTAATAAACACACCACCTAAAATTTCAGGGAGGTTTGGAGGTACCCAGCAAGCGACAGAGTCGGGCTGTTTGCACAATGGGAAGCCCTACCATAAGCAATTATTTATTTAATGCCACTAATTGCACTGTGCTGGCGATGACTGCGGGAAGGACCGGGCATGGTCCGCTGGGAAGCGCACAATCGCACCCAGCGTGGAGACCAGGAGGCACAAAGGAAAGGATGATGTGACACCAATGTCAGAGCAGACACATACCCATGCTAGCAACAACTGCAAGCTGCTATTTTTCACAATAATTAAGTAATAATCTCTTTTACTTTGTAATACACTGAGCAATAAACTGCTGCTGCAATTGATTAAATGCCAAAGAAATGCTAAGGTGTTTAATCAATCACTAGAGCCACTTACGGCAAGTATAATACAAAGCTACAGAGATTATTGATATTACACAATGAGCCAGAAATGGGAAAGAAAATTATCCCTATTCCTGCCTCTGCAGTGCCTTGAATGTGTTGTGCTGTTTTGCTTGTGCTTTCTAAGCAGCGAGCTCTTTGGCTCCACGTTTGGCTGGATCAAATACTGAGTACAGGCTGGATTCAGCCTGCACAGGGAAATCACAGCTACCCCGGCTTCCACACCAGAGATCTGGCTTGGCATAGGCTGGAGAATGGGCAGGGAATCGGCTGAAGCGGATCCTAATGGATCAAAAATAAGTGTCTGAAGGAAGAGAAGAACATAATGTGGGGAAACATTATGTGACTGAAAAGGGAAATTCCATAGGCTTCTTTATGAAATTATTTCAGTGAATCAGGTTGTATCATCCCCCTCAAAGGCTGACTAAAGGTCTCTGTGTTCCTTGTTTTCACATATATTAGAATATCATGTGCCCTGTGCAGTTATAATTCATCTATTTGGGACAGTCTTCTCTCAGCTCCTCTAGGGGAACTGCAATGAAGTAGCTAAAGCTGTATTACAAGAATAGAATTTAGTCCCATAAATGCATATGCAGTGGATTTGGGAAAATCTGCAGCAATATATAGAGCTGTTCCCCAAATAGGTCATCCTGTGTCACAACAGGAGTTTTGTCGGTGACATCAGTAAACGCAAATATTTAGAGAAGTCTGCTACCAGACAAGCCCCGACTTCCTGCCTTAAGAGCTGGGAAAAGTCACAGTTCTACCTGGTACATACACTCCTGTTCCCCAGCTCCTGGCACAAACATGAGGTGTTTTGGGGATTGAGAGCCTGTCTCCTTCATGTTTCAGTCTCACTTGAAGCCAGTCAACGCACCCTTATCGTCCATGGACATCATTAAATGTGGCACATTCTGCTATTTGCCCGGCGAACTCTAAAGTTTAAACAGAATGATGTCATTTTATTGGCCTTGTAATCATTGCTCATATTATAAAGGTCACACATTTCACATTGTGGCAGGAAATCAATAGCTCTCCCAACAGCCTCTGGGGGAAAAAGTTTTGCTTCTGAAGAATAATATATAATAAACAATTTTAGTCCTTACTTTATCATGGCTATAATCTTGGAGAAAAGCTACAGTAAAAATCTGGCAAAGGCTGATATATAAACTCATTAAAATTGGGAAGTGATTTAGAACAGGACTTTTAAAAAGATTTATCTTGAGCTAAACAGCAAAGAGATTTGTTTAGGTCTACATTTAAACAAGCTCCAAGAGCTCTTTAACAGCTTAATTTTATGGTAGCTGTTGGGGAATTCTTTCAGATTTACAAATCATGTTTTTCTCCAGCAAGGTGATAGACCTGAGCAATGTGCAAGCAGAACTGAACGTGCAGATAAGCACAGATATACTCTGAATGGGTATGGGGGGAGTTACTGAAAAATATTCTGCATTGTCTGGAATAATTAAGTCTAACAAAATCAAGCAAATGCCTTTGAACATAGTCTGGCTACTTATCCTTCAACTTAATTGCTTCAACTAGAGAAGACAAAGGCACAGGGAACCCTTTAAAGCAAAAGATGGCTCGATTACACTCTCAAATAACAAATCAGAATCAGTGTCCCTTTCTGTTAACTAATATATAGGAAAGAGCAAAAATGTTTAAATACCTGATAGCAAGAAAAATAACCCTCATACCTCATGTGCAAGATCTAGTAGTGGAACTGACAAAAAAAAAGTAGAGAAATTTACATTTTTTGGTATTCATTTGTCCTTGAGAATACTTTCCAAACATGTAATACACACAGACAAGAATCAGCCATAGCATTTTCATGCTTAATAGTGATGCAACCGAAGTTTTCTGCATCTTGAGTTATAAATAGATGTGTATCTATGCATTTTTCCTGCATTATTTGTATCAACACGTTCCCATAACAGAACGTCTGTGTGATTCTGTTCAAAACATTTAATAGTGAGATGCCTTGATTTGCAAAGCCACATTTAGAGTCTGGCTAAAGTAGCTGTGTAAGTGAAACACCGCGAGCGCATCAATTTGTCAATTTATGGACAGCGCTACCGCCTCTCGTTCAGCCTTCCCTCATGGTTTGGATATGCTGCCTTTAACTGGCTTGCAACATTATTTTGACTGACTAATGGTTTGGCTACAGCTTCACTCAATTTTAGATCAAATACGAAAAGCTACCTATACCCGGTGCAGATGCCAGCCAACGCTCTGTTTACAAGCTACAGTCACAAAGTCAAAACAAATTCTGGATGTTCAAAATGGAGCCATCTGTACGGAATAAACATGAAAAATGTGAAACATTTTATGTAAATGTACATTACTGCCTAGGAACAGTTGGTTCAGCTTCCGCCCAGGCTGCCTGGCTGGGAACAGGAGGACTGACAGAGTTTGTGACACCTATTTACATTCGATGCCATATGACTCACCGTGCCGTAGACTCAGAGGTATGACGTACATTTAAGATTTGTGCTCCAAAAGGGCACTGAAATAAATGATTATCTTTTAAAATAAAGACACACTTAGAATTGTTATTCGTGATCTTTCCCTGGACAAGTGGGACTTGGTGTATATCTTTTTCCTTTTGCCTCTTCAAGATCCATCTGTAAGCCTACCGCCACTACCTGCTTCTCCCAGCAGGAGACAGCAGGAAAGAGCTAGCACCATAATATAACCTCAATTTTGTTCATATTTCACTCAGAATCTATCTTTAAGAAATAGGAAAACACACTCATTCTGGCAGTGTAATAAAAAAAAATTGTTGTCTTTGACTATCTATGGCTCAGGGTCTCATACAACTCAGGGATCTGAATCTCATCCACTAAAAGCACATGTTTGAGCTGACGCGAGGCTGCAGGATTGCTGGCAGCAGGCAGGAGCTCCAGCTCCACTCTGAACTGAGGAAACTGAAGTCCGTATTTTGGGGCTGGTCCCTCCCTGCATGGACCAAAGCAATGGCCTGTCCCATCACCCAGCTGCCTTTTGGCCTCTCCACCCCAACGCCCTCCCAGGATTTGCCCTATCAGCTCAAAATGCTGATCTGGCTGTCTTGTTTTCATAATTAGGAATATAAATATTTACCCTAAAGTAATTGTGTTCCCATTATAAGAGGGCAACATATTTTCTACCAAGATAGACAGGACAATAAAAAAAAAATCAGATTAAATTGCTTTGTTCCCTGGACAGTACTTAGGACTCCAGAAAACAGGAAATCCAAGATTTTTACGTAAGATGAAGCACTTAACTGAAGAAAAGCTACTTTGTTTTATCTCTGTCAAATTATTTTGATTACCAAAGAAAGGACTCCAGACTGGGGTAGACAGCTTCTCATGAGGCTTAAGAGTCTGTTAGCTGTGTGCTCATTAGAAACTGCTGTTCAAGTCGACACAATTTACACTGAACATCTTGTTTATTGTGGAACTTTAACTTTTTACTTTAATCCTTAAAGCACTGAAACTCCAGGCAAAGAAGAGAGTGCAATGATGCTGCATCTTAGCTGTCCACTATTTGATTTTTTATCGTCTTCAGAGTCATTAATGGTTCAAAACCCATATGTCTACGTATCTTGGGAGAAGGAAAAGAGAAACTTTGTTAAATTATAGCCAACCTTCAGCTGTGTACAGATCAGACTCAGTACTCTACATGGAAAGTCGTATTTTGTACTGAATATCTTGATTTATTGTAATTATGGGTTCATGAGATATAAAAGCATAGATGCCCAAACATACAACATATATTTCCATGACATGCACCAAGAAACATGTGCATACTGAGGTAATAGGTTATTTACTGAGTTATACAAGTTTATGCAGCTGCAAGGTAATCAATCATGGAAATGATGACAGGAAGGGACATTTATAGAGCAACATCATTGCAATACGTATGTCATAAGGCACCGAATGTTTTATTAAACAGGATTTAAAAAAAAAAAAAATTACACCCCAGTATTGCTTCTCCTTTGGAATTGTTTTATCAGCTCGAAATGTATTAACTTGCAAATCTCTGCCTTCGTTATTCTATCTTGTAGATAAACATTATCTTTGAGCCTCAGTCACTATCCATCTGTCTCATGAGAGAAGAAAACATGTACTGTAACGGTTCTATTGTATGATTACAATAAAGAACTAGTAAAATCAGAAGATTAAATAAATCACGTTGTTTAAACACAGGCTTGCAAATTCGTCAGGAAAATTTACCTGACCAAAAATCCATTTGCTCACTTTTTATCAGGATGTTGATACAAATAATGTTCCTTGTTCCAGGCAAACAAAATCTGGCAAGACTAGTGTAACTTATTAGGGTCAAATGCTGCTGGTTTGCACCTGCTCTATCAGAAGAAAATCAGGAAAATTAATGGCTGTAAGTTCGGGCATGCACCAGCAGCTCCTGCTAATTCACCGTCACAGAAATGATCATTACAAACCAAGACGAGCAAGGGGATTAAGAGCAAAAGCTTTTGTTCACGGACAACATGGCCAGAATAAAATAAAGCAAACAAAAGAGCCACGTTTCCTATATACCCTTAATGCCATTCACTGATGAAACACAATCTAAATGCTCGTCCAAGACCATTTCTAAAGGCGGGATCAGCGGCAGCCTGTAACGCTACAGTGTCGGAGATCACAGTCGGAGGCACAAATCTGGCTCCCTGCTGAGATTTAAGAAAGAAGATGACGAGTTTGAAGATGCTGGCTTAAACGACTGGCAAGTGAATGAAGAAGTGAATAGCAAGTGCCCTTGGAAGAACAGTGTTTCATGACCTAGACTTTTGCTAGGGACTGAGAATAAACTGCATCTCGCAAAGTACTAGTGGAGAAACAAATAAAATGGGCCAACTTATTAATAGTGTGGGATCTAACTTGGTTGCAAGTATCTCTGTCAGCCTAATTCAGTGGCAAAACAACCTGGGTGAGAGCTACTATTTGTTAAAGGTAAATAAAAGATGCAAGCAGGTTCTGAGGGACTATATAGGAAGGAAGATTAAAAGTAAGTTGACAGAATAAAAAATTTATTCTCATCAAACTTAAAGCTCAATTCCTTGCCCAACTCCTACCTGATTTCTTTTAATGATATTTATTACACCATCAAAAACCAGCTTAGCATGGAGCTGGCATGCAGCTAATAAATCAATTTCTTAGGAATGTGGCAAAATTTATACAAGTAATTATCTAGGTAGTCTATCCAAGACTCTTTCTCATCATTGCAATGTCTAGAGGGAAAACAATAATAAAATAATGATAACCACAATTATTATTTATTACTACTACTATGATTATGGCAGTGCCCAAAGATCCCAATCAGCATTTCAGTAATTAGAATTAATTCTGTCAGGCACTGGTTCTTTCTCCTTCAGCTACAGCGTGTTGCTAGTGCTTTTCTATAGTATTTATAGATCCAGAGACATCAATGAAAGACACGACAGCACCTCACCTATGGCCACAGCACAGGCAGGAAAGGGCACGTGGCTCTTCTCACCCCATCAGTCCCTGCCCAACCACCCTGCAGAACAGTTCTGAGTATTTCAGACACCAAAACTCAGCACTGTGTGAGCAAAAAGAGGGCACCATGATCAGATATGATCATAACCTGGTCATATTAATTAAAATTCATTATCTCAATCCAGCAGTGGCTAATCCTTGATGATATAAATGAAATGAGTGAGCTACTGATCCCTGGAGCTACCTACAAGCAAGTTGGAGTTGGAGATTTGATTACCCTCCATTTAGGGCAAGATTGGCTTTTGGAATTGCCCAAAAAATGACAGTTTTCAAGAATATGGCTCTTGTTTCTATGCCATAGAAGGTTTTTTTCTCTGTTGTCTTTGATTAATTTATCTTGAACTGCACCTTGTCAGAAAACTCTTTCCTTTCACCCCTGAATTGTAACAGAGTTAAGCCTAGGCAGGGCTGTGAGATGTAAGTAAATACAGGTAGGTCACCTGCACTGGCATCTTATGAGATGTTGCATGACAGCTGCATGGCACATGGATGGGTACAGCTGGAGCAAGACAGGTGATTAGTCTGTCATTCCTTGGGTAAGATTTGCAGAATTTGTGGTTGAGTCTAGAAATTACAGGAGTGAGAAGCCCCAGCTATAGTAAAAAGAGATGTCAATGAGGGAGAGGAGTGAGAGGTTCAGGGGCTGCCATTACGGGGCAGAAGCTTAATTTCTGTGCTGCACCTTAAGGCTTGAAAAGGAGCCGTTCTGTCCTCCTTGCCAGGGTTTCTCTTCAGACTAGGGCACATTGCTCTGCCCCTCCTTGCAGAGCAGCATCCAGCCCAAGCCACTTACCCTCCTAATCCACAGCCACGCTTGCGGGGCTGGAAACAGCCGGGCTGTGACACCTGCGATGGGTTTTGTGGCAGTGCAGAACACCACGGAGTATTTGTAAGCTGCCATTCATTTATGTAGAAGACCGTACATTTTTGCTTGATGAAAACATGTTTTCCAAGGTCTGGCAGCTGCGAAATATGAAGCCCAGCAGGGAGCTCCGAGGGGCGGGCGGGCGGCTGCCTGGGCAGGCAGAGCGAGTGCAGCGCTCACGGAAATAGGCCACCGAGAGCAGGGAGCTGTGTCCCATGCCAAGGGCTTGTGCCCAACACACAGCAATTATCACTGCCTCGTTTAAGAGAAAAACCTTGTCCACAGCACAATTTACACTTGTCCCCTCGCAGTAAAGGGTGAAGGATATTTTACACTCCCATGCGACCTCCCATTCTCATGGTTTAAATGGTTTAACAGAAACCCCTGGCTCTCTCTTCTCTAGGCACAATGTACCTCTCCTGGCACCTGAAACAAACATCATATCTTTAACTCCCTATTTCTCTGTTTTCAACTACGTGTTATAGTTTGTTTCCACATTCATTCTGTTCTACAATGGAGCTGAAGTATGCAGATGTGGAAATACTGCCGGCTCCTCTCCCAGAGTTAAAAGCAAGATTCTTAATAAGCAGGAAAACATGAAGGGGTCACTAAGAGTAGATTTTTCTTTCATCTGCTGTTTCTCATTTTGGGCTTTTTAGAACATAAACACAAACCAGACAGTCTGTTTTCCAGACACCTAAATGCTTTTGCAGTTTTGTCAGGCTGTTTCAGATGGATAGTGGCAGGTTTCTCTGTTGTGCATCCAAATGCTCCCTTTCCACACAATGGTGTAAAATGCAGAATGACATCTTTGTCTTCTGCGTAGGTGTAAAGCAAGAGGAATTTGGTCTTCTCACCCTAAATGCTTTACTTCTCCTGCCCTGCCTTCAAGCCCTCAGAGAGTACTTTAGGAAAAAAAAAAATCAAAAAACTGAAGACTTGAAAAAAAGGCAAGGTATTGTGGAAAAGCAATTTGGCCATGAAGTCACTAGGTCTGCTTTGTAGGAAAAGAAGGATGAACATAGCATGGCCAGATTACAATGCATCCAAAATACTCCTTGTGACAGAATCTCTTTGTACATGTAATTTACTGCTCTGTGCCAGTGGAATCAGGCACCTAAGATGACTTAAAGATTAAAAAGCATCATTAAAATCTAATCTTGAAAAGATAAAGCTTCTGGGACAAGATCTGTGTATCTTTAGTAACTGACCAGAGATAAGTCTACTTGTAAAAGCTTGCTTATAAAAGCAAACATTTTGGCCAAGAAGAGACTTTTATGTCAAGTGCTTCCTTTTAATAATGTCATATTTGGTAGAGATTCCAGTACTCTGGGTTAAGAAGAAGAAAACAGCAAATTAAAATGTTCCGGTGAAACATTTCTTTGTTACAGAAATATCAGAAATTCCATTTATTCAGCAGCTGCATCTGTCTATCCCAAATACAGCTGGAAATAAAAGAGATAGTTCTTCATGGGATTTTCCATTCGTTCCTTCCTCCCGGAACACACACATCCACACCCACACACATCCCCACACCCACCTTCCACCATTTCTTCTAGGGCAGACACAAAACCAGAGCTCATTTCTTTCCTCCCCCAAACCAGGAATGTTTTAAATAAGAAAATCTGTGCTCTGCAAGAGGCACATTTTGGAGATGCGTTTTTTAATGGATCGGGATCTGTCTCTTTTTTTTCTGTGTACACATATAAGCACAAATATGTGCCATTAAGAAAAACACTAGTTTCCATAAGAAACCATTCATGTTCTTTTAGTCAGCTATGATTCAGGCTGGGTGACTGGTCTTTCTCTCTGGGTCATGAAAAATAAGCACTTCCAGAAGGCAATTCATGCTATTTATTGTAAGATGGGATGTATCATTGTACAGACACTCCCATCTTTCCTCCCAACTGCAGAGATGTCCAGACAGCCAGCTTGGGCTGCGCCCTGAGGGAAGCAATGGAACACCCATCGTAAATTCACTGTCTATGCAAATCACCCTCTCTTTTATAGTAAAGGGGGATGGCCTCCTCCTTCACCTCATCTCTTAAGACACCTATTTTGTGGGGAGAGGACTTGCCTCTTGGACAGGTCTGTCTCCCTCTCTGCAGACTGTAGTAACAGATGAGAAGGTGAGGTTAGACTCAGCCTGCCTTAGATGCCAACCTTGAACCTACATGTTGGTTACCTAACACGAAACATAAGCACCTCTCATTGGTCTAGGGGCCCTGCCTGCACACAGGAACCTGAACTAGGAGAAAAAGATCCTTCAGGAAGCCTCTAAGGTTCTTCTCTTCATTGTCTGTACCATAAATTAAGCCCTCGTTTTGAGATGGCTGATTCCATGAGTAGCAAAGTCAAGCAGGCTGGAGTCAATGTGGCTGGCAGTGCATCCAAAATATGTGAGATGGCCTTTGGGGGCCAGTGCCCCAGTCCAGCTGCTGTTTATCATCCATGTTCTCCTGAAGCCCTATACTGCAGTAGTCCTCTATGGATCCCCACCCTTCCCCTGAATCTCACCTTCCTCCCTTCGTGGGCACAGTGATGTGGAACAGGTATGAGGAATATTTCACACCTGCTGTTCCTAATACACCTGATCCTTTTCAGATGATTTTGCCCTAAAAAAGGCTGAGATTGTTTTCCATGGTCAGTTTCTGTTGGGAGGGAGATGAACACCAAGTCCTGGCTTAGGCTTGAGTGCTGTGCAGCTTCTGACAGGGATAACCTGTTTCCAAAACAGCTGCCTGGTATTGTGCTGAGTTCAGGCTCAGGACTGGACTCAACCAAGCTCAAAAGGGCTCATATATTTGAAAGATAAATCACATAGAATGAAGAATTTTCTGGATGAGGAGCAGAATGCTCAGCACAGGATTAGGCATTTTCTGAGAAACTAAAGGGGTTTCAAAATGCACTCTCTTTACCAAATTTGTTTCGTAAATAACTTTAGAATTGTTTTGGACAATCAAACCTGGTTATCATGTTTTTATCAGTGCAATAAAAACAACATATTTTCTTCCCTGCTATGACTAATTCTCATCAAATAGCCTTCCTCAAGATGAACAATAACTCTAGTTCTATTATGTTTTTTTATCTGTATTTTGGTTTTATTTTGAGAAGGAAATAATTGATCTTATTTGATTTTGAACATTTCTCTTTTATTCTTTTGAGACACTACTTGCTATTCTACCATCAGATACCAACTTGAACACACAGTGGAATCAATGGCAGAATATGAGGTTAATAATAACCAGCCTGTGGCAAATAATAAGCCGAAGTAAATACTCTGAAAGATTCTATTTCTGCATGTTTCTATAGATGTACATAGCACCTTCATGAATAGATCACATTCTCATTGATGTTTCTGGTGACACATTGGTGCCTTTGGTTGGAATGACACTAGGGTTTAATCCTGGCTTGCATTGATTGAAATGGCCTTTCTATTGTATTTAATATAAAGAGATCTCCTTTATTCTTTAAGAAAAACTGCCATTTCTTGTTTTGATTTCTATACTAACACAAGGAGTGCAATATAAATCACATAAAGCTTTAAGTGCTGTCTCAAAGGAGCTGCTAACAAATATCATAGATGATTCTAGATGTATTGTATCTGTAAACATTCTAACTCTATGAACTATAATGATTCTGTATTATTAAGCGCATGATCCCACAAAAAATTGAGTGCCTCTTGCAACTTGAGCCCTTGACTTCCTTGGGGTTTCAGAAAGGACAAGGCTTTACACTGCAAATATCTTACAAAAAAGCAAGTATTTAGAAATTCCACCCCATAGCCCTGAGTTTTTTGTCTCACAAAGACACATTTGCTCAGTTTACAGGTGAGTATTTATTTTTCTCACCTGACAGTTTTGCAAACCCAACTTGACATCACGCTGTATTTTTTCTTATTCAAGCATCATCATCAGTAATAAAGGTATTTTTGCCTTGGATACACCTGTGCAACTCCATTAGCCTCCATCAACGTTACATGTGTGCAACTGAGGTTATATATGGAAGACAACTAGGATGGAGAGACCTGATGCTGGACACAAATCTACCTCTGGAATATTTATTGCTCCTGATGATGTGAAAGACGGCAAAAAGTGGTGATTTTAGCAAACCAGCTAAACTTTGCACAATTTTTTCCTTGTAATGCACGCAAGCCTTATGTAGGCAGCTGAAAGACAATACATGCTGAAATCTAGGCTTTTGCTTTCACAAAATCTAGGATTTTAAGTTTTTGTATTTTTTAACTAAGTTCATAACAAAGCAGTGCTCAATCTAATGTATATCTCCACTTAATAACTACATAATAAAGCAGCAAGATTCATCAGTGTGCTTCTAGAAATAGATGCTGCCTGGTGACTTCTGCACACGAGCAGATGTCTTCACAGCAAAATCCAAATGACAGTCTTTGGACAGTCAGTGATTTGGTTTCTGTAAGTTGGTTCTATGATTTTTCTTTTCCTGTAGACTCTACTCTTTATCACCATGAAAAGCATATACTGTAGCCTTAACAATTACATAATAATGAGCAGACAGAAGAGAAAGGACAGGAGAGATCTGGCATAGCTACTGCTAGCAATCATTAGATTTACAGAGGGGAAAAAACATGCTTCCTAGGCCAACATATTTTTTATGAATAATTGATAAGGCAGTCAGTACAGTTATATCACAGAAATGTAATATATATCCATAATTATAGAACCAGCTTTGTGCAAAAGGACACAATACACTGAAAGGAGATACCAGCCAATATGCCATCCTGAAATAAAATACAGTCACTATTGTGTTAGTTGGCAAAATTTAAATACAGGATTTGAAGCAAGCAAAATGTTCTTTAATCCCATTTTTTAGCACAGTCCAGGCTCAGTCTGCTCAGGAAAATACTGCAAGGCAAAATCAGCAGCTGCATTAATTTGCTGATGATTGAGAGAAAAATGAAAGTTATCCTCATGTTTTTTTTTCTCCCTACTTGCTACTCTAACTTACTAATATTACGAGAGTACCAATTTATTCCTATGCAAGTATATGAAGCATACAAATTGAAAAATCAATGTAATGGAAAAAAAAGATTATCATGCACTGTTTAGAATCAATCAGCTAGAAACAGAGGGGCGAAAATGTGAAGGTGGAGACATGATGTTTAGAAAATGTACATACTGTACCTACCCTAAGCTGGAGCGTTTGTATGAAAAAGCTACTGTTAGTCCAACATGCAGACCGAGCTACATTTTGACCAGAAAATAATTTTATTTCCAATATTTTCTAGAGAAATTAATCAGTTGTCTTTTCTTCTTTTAAAAGTCCCCAAATAATAAAAATAGCAATCCCTTTGCCCATAAAAGCCACACGAATGCATGTAACAAAGATTTCAGGGTGAAGGGATTACAATACTCCAAATGCTTTATTTGCACGATGTCTCAGCACCGTTCACCTGAACGCTGATGGCTTTTTGCAGCCTGAAGCACAGACTTTTGTCGTGTGTGACAGAGTCCCTTGCAAACATCGACAGCAGTAGTTTTTAGTTGTGGACTGAATCACCATTAGCAGTGGAGTTTAAATCTTACATCTCTCAGTGGTGGAACACTTTCTTCGGCCAAAACCAGCCTCTACTCATCAGAAATAATTACACTGTACGAGTCAGATGTGTAACAAATGGATCTGAGTCTCAGTTTGGAAATACATTCAGAGGAGGTGGAAAGAATGGCTACTGGCTCTGTGACAGGAGATTCAATCTTCATAAACCTGCAAGAGAGGGGAGGAAAAAAAAGCGACACAAATGCGCCCTACAAAAGAACAGAGCAGATCACAGCTGGAAGGAAGGCAAACCTTTTAATCAGGTCCTTGAAATACAAGCTGCAGGAAGCTAGAACATTTTGGTGGACTTCAAACTCTTTGCCTTCAACAATAATTTTCAGGTCTGTAAACTCTTTCGCTCTGCGTTGCTGGTTCAACTCCTTCAACATTTCTGCAGAACAGAGAAGACAGACAGTGCCAGGGTTCCCATTAAGAGTTTTTTATTTTTACTTTTTACTTTTCATTTTTTTTTTGTAAAGAAGTAGAGAAACAGGAAACAATTGATATTTTTGTTGGTATGATTGGCTCAACACAGACAGTCAGAAGTTACGAACATAACATATTAAAAAAAAAGAAAAAGAAAAAAGCAGGAACCAGTAGGTCTAAACAACTGAAATATATATACGCAGAAAAAAAAGCAAAAACAATTCCTAAATTTGGAAGGGTTAAAAATGAAAATAAAATATTTCAGCATTAGCAAATCAGAAACACAGAGAATGCATTATCACAGAAAAGTTAAAATAATTTGTTATAATCAAAATCAAGAGCTAATGAATTTCTATCCAAATGGAAATAAGTTTTGAACATACTAGAATAATATTAGTAAAAATGGCATTATGATGCAATATGAATTGGATATGGGTCAAAATAATAAAACCACAAGACCTGCAAAAATAACTTATCCTTAACATAGTAAAAATGTGTTAAGCCTCTCAGTTAACATAATAAATAGCACTTCTAAATAATATATAAATTACAGTGCATAAAAAATTAGTTAAATTATCAATGCACCTTGCAATATACCTCAGCTATATAGACTACAATTGTATATGTTTCAGAATTAGCTTAAAAGCATCCTTATGATAAAAAAAACCCTCATGCAGAGAATAAATTACTGCCTTTTATAGCAATTCCCATTTTTTGCACTCCAAGGATTTTTACCATCACAGCATTTTTATTTTTTAGCCTTCAATGGCTTCATTTACAGCAACAATCAACTTTCACACATCATGAAAGAATCATAATGATTAAAATAACCTATGAAAGTGTTTCCATCCTGCAATAAAGCACCTACCTTGCGTGATGCCTCCTTTTATAGAACCTATTGGTGCTAACAGAATGAAATGATAGCATGCCACATCTCCATGTGGGGATGTGAACTACTAAGCAACCTACATGTTTTATATGCTGCCTGGACTTTTAAGGCTAAGACTTCCCTCCAACTTTGCAGACCAAAGTGGCTATCAAGATGAATAATACACTTTTCACCTGGGCAATAGCCTGGCGGTTCAGAAGCCAGTGATCAAGATGACAGAAGAGCTGATTTTAAATACTAAAGGACTTTGGGTTTATTTTATGTTTGCAATAGGTCAAGGTTCTCATTTCCTCAGTGTAACACCCTGAACACATTCCTCTTCAGATAGATCTGTAAATCAACAACAGTTCCTTACATGGAGTCCTTACATGAAGTAAAAGGGACGTCAAGGGTGTGTAACTCTAACTGTGCTCAAAGCTACTGACAGGCTTGAGCAAGAGCTGCCAAAGTATTGCCAAAGGGTCTCACGGTGAAATCCAGACCCAAATAATCCCTGTGCTCTCCTGCCTCCCCAAGGAAACTCAACAGGAATCATTTCAGTCAAGCACTAGTGTTTAACGACACAAGAGCATGCAAATATACAACGGTTTCATGAAAAGAAATTGAAGCTCTCCCAAACCCCAACATCTGTGATGCATATTTTTCAGGCCTAAGTAAATAAATGTCACCTTGCACATTTATGTCTATTTAATGGAAACACAGTAGTGTCTGAAAGGCTAATTATTCTGTGCTGAAATGGGTCAGTGCTCTCCAGAGAGCAAGCAGATCATTAGAGAGGGCACAGAAATAACAGCAGGCTTTTGTCAGATCTATAATAGGGGAAAATAAACCACTCTGTCCTGTGGGTGCTGTAGCAGGGATTATTTTTAACAAATTCAGCTGAGGTAAAGCCCAATGATACACTTCGAGTAAAACCTAAAATGGGATCTGAACGTTCACTCCTGTGCAGGGGAGTCTCAGGCTTTTGCTGGAGGTGTGATGCCCGAAGTCTCACAGCACCATGAACACATCAGGGCTCAGCACAAGGGGTGTTCTACTTGATTGAAGGCCAAAGTGACTGAGGTCTCTGGTATCACAGGAATAGCACCAGGTGCTTTATCAGTTGCATGTGTTTGTGGAGGAAGCATTTTTCTGTCCCTTTTCACATATGAACAATTTTTTTTTTCCTTTCTGTGTCATGGTCCATTTTCCTACTTTCATTTACAGCAATGACATTTTCCTCACACCAATTTTCTATCATTTCATGTCTTAAAGACTGTTACTTTTCCCTCTAAACTTTCTGATACTCTCTCCCCTTTTCAAATTTTCACAACCACTGTCCTTCACCCCCAGTTGCACTTTTCCTAAGTTCCTATTCAAGTTCCATTTCACTTGTAACTGTGACTTTACAACCTTCCTTGAAGAGGCCTTTCAGGACAAGGGTTCCATCCATGACTAAGTCATACAAGTCTAAGATTATGCTTACACAAAGGGTCAATCTGCACCTCACCTCATTCCATATCCCTCTTTTAAAGCCCACAATCAATTATTATGGTGTTCAAAGGGCACAACTGTATGAATAGCAACTGCACAGATGGATCCTGTGGGAGAGGAGAGGAGAGGAGAGGAGAGGAGAGGAGAGGAGAGGAGAGGAGAGGAGAGGAGAGGAGAGGGGGGGAGAGGAGAGGAGAGGAGGGGAGGGGGGGAGAGGGGAGGGGGGGGG